>JAKTSB010000173.1:0-50347 GCA_030579975.1 Blastobotrys buckinghamii (nom. inval.)
CACCCCCCCCCCCCCCCCCCCCCGCGTTCGCACTTTGTAATCCAATTCACCATAGTGCACTTGTAGGTCGATCGTCACAGTAAATTGACAAATTCAAACAACGTTGAGATCGCTTTGTACTTTAGCAGTGCTTAAAAGAAAAAAACGGCCTGGTCATCGAGAATCGGATCGTTTTATTCACCGATTTGAACACAACAACGAAAAAAACGTTAGCGCTTAATAATCTTAAACTTAATTAATTAATGGAGCCGTTTGTTTTTTTATCGATCTATGTTTTTGGTTGTTCTTGTTCTTGTTTGTTTTTATGAACGGATGAAAATAGCACAGCTTTTAAAATACACCCATGTATGGCGATTTGGATTTGATGAGATTGTCAAAACACTGTCATATGCATGACGCATGAAAGTGGCCGTGATCGGTCAGCACCATCGGATGGTTTTTAATTTGAATATTTTAGCTAGAATAAATTCAGGGCCGTGGTAAAGAAGTATTCGGGATTTTCCCAAAGTAGGATCGTATGAGCTATTCGAGGCTTTCGTTTATTGAAAAATCTTCATACTTAAGAGCTGGTATATTTTAATTGATTTATTATTGAGTTAGCAGGAGTATTGTAGAATGCTAGCTTTTGTATCGATATTGATAACTGATCCTATCATAATTCAAGCAGAAGCAACTATTTAGGTCTTTAAGAGTTCATTTATAAAGCTACAAAACAGCTAATGGCCACCATGCCAGGGGTGGTAAGGTTGATTAACAATATTTCCAATCCAGAAGCATTACTGAGAATTCTTTAGGATATATACATTGGTGTAATAGGGATGGATTAAGGAGTGTCAAATTGATGATAAAAGCTAGGAGGCTGAACCACTGACCGTAAATGGATGGCTCGATGAGCCTCGCTTAAGCCCTTCTAATGTATGCTCAGTTTCTATTGCATGAACTACCACCCAATATATATATTTATATCCATACGTATACTTGGATACGCTCAATTGTACAAGTACGTTAACATGACCATAGTATATATCCATATGGATATACATGTTGACTTTAAGTCTCACTCGAAGGTTTGGTAGGCTTGAATTAGGCTTTAATTACATGGATGTAATCGGTCTAATAGGCTAGGGTGGGATAGGGCTTTGAAGAAGGATTTAGGCCGGATTCACGCCTGGCATGCAAAGTTTTAGACAATATACTGTAAATCCGGATTTAAGCTAGGTGCACGTAAAATCATAAATCATGGATGCATTAGACTTGAAAGTTGGGATTAACAATGCTGCAACAATCGACGCTATACAATTTAAGAGTTCACATGATCCACGAGCCTTAATAAGTAATAAAACGAGCATTTACCTCCTTGAGTTAGCAACTGAAGATATCCATTCTCATGGTGGAAGAACCAGGCTTGTAATTGATGAATATTATTTAACATCTAGTTGATCAAGCTGCTTCCATTCGAAAGTTAAACTAACAACTTCATATATATGTTTGATGTTTCCTTCGAATTTATAGCTAAATTTAAGTGAAAATGTTAAATTATCCATGGATGTTAATTTAGTTAAATTTTCGCAGCTAGCTTGAACTATCCAAGTTGTCCTGGTAAGTTTAAGGTAGTACGAGAATATATATATATAACTAAGGATGTGGCCATTCTCGACTCAGGTTAGTACCAGCATTTATCATTATCTTGCATAGATTTGATTTTTAAAATAAGGCACTGAAATTACGGCAATTATATTAAATAATGGTACAACGTTATAATGATCTTTTAAGAATAATTATTCAAGGCTAAGGAGTCGTTATAACCAATGAAGAGTAATAACTAAACGATGACCCACATAGTTACTTAGCGCCATCAAAATTATATATCTCTATGGATGGATATCTGAATATTTTTGTAATATATAGGATTAATTATCGCTGAATTTAATATATAACTACTCCTAAACATTGTTCATGAATAGGCGTGTGGATGTAGCCAAAGCTTAAACGAATGATTGTAAACACACTGCTTAGGCTTATCTGATTCAAGTTTAATTTTTCCTGTTTCAATTATTCATAAATCTATAGATTTAAGTAGATTGCTTTCTGATGAGATGTGGTTCTGCCCGGCCAAAATGCCTAAAATGCGTAATAAAATTTTTTGAGCAAGGTTGCCTCCTTTTATTTGAATTTTTTTAAGGGTTCAGCGATGTTGGCGGTTTGTGGCCCTTTGATGGTGTCTATAGTTATAATTAAGTTACAATATACGTATAGATTATGTACTACACGTAACGGCTATATATATATATCTTGACAGGTAGCCTTGCTAAATAACTGCATGCTCGAACTCAAGTATTTTGCTTTTGAGTAGGGATACGAATAAGAAGTCAGATTAAAGCACTAGCTTTGCCAATAGTTGTTCATACCTCTAGGAAAATTTACAGTTAGATCGAACAATTCAATAATAGGAATACTGCATTAACATTAACAGCTTACGTCCGGATATGTGATTCTCAAGGAACTACTTGTACTAAAGTTCTCTAACGTGATATCTATATATAGGTATATCATGCTGATGTGATTAATTAGCTCTTAATAAAACTAGGACATTCGTTGCAACAATAAGTTTGAAAGAGATTGATTCAGGGTAATGGTAGAAATGCACAGTGATATTAAATACTTCTTTACGTTGTACGCAATACTCGATATTTCCCTCAGTGTCTGGTTGAGCTAGAATTTAATGTAACGCTGAAATATAAGGGTTGACTACTACCAGATACTCAACAATAATTATAGGTATATCAATACAGAGTTACTTTGAAGTGAAGTGAATGAGCAAAAGAGTCGTATCATTGGATTGTGGCAGTACGACATATGCTATATATTTACAAACTTGTCGTGAGCTTGAATCCATAAACGGAATTTATTTCGTGCGTATCTTCTCGAGTTTCAGGTATTTGTTTATATATATACAAAAGGCCAATGAGATATATCAAATAAATGCACATGTATCGTGTGGTTGATGTTTATAGTTCAAGCGTGGAGATTACATGTGAATTTCCATTTTTCAGGACGATATCGAGATCTACCAATTGCAGGGTACCACTTGTAAGAATTACCAAGTAAAATTCAAGTAGCAAGGGTTCGCTTGATCAAACAACATTGTATCATTCATTGCATCTTTACATTCATATATAATATATAAATACTACTCAGTTGATTAATTGCTACATTATATTTACAGTCTGAACCAGGCTTAGGTGCTCAGACCTTAAAATTAAGTACAGTATTTAGCCTTTGAATTCATCCTTAGTCTTAGATCATATATAGATGATAGCTGAGGCTATAATATTTTATACGTCTAATTAGCTACTTCTATCATTTATTAAATTACTGGGTTGTTTAATAATTAAGATTATTATAATACACAATATCACTGCAGAGTTGCTAAGATTCAAACCCACAGCTTGAGATTTCGGAGATAGGTCTGTGCTTAACTCAATACACTGGATCATGATGCGGCTAAGCAATTCTAGCAAGGGATTAAATTCAGCCTGAGGGCCCTTAATTCAAAACCTAGGCTGACATGGGTGATTCACACTTATTCGGATCAATTGAAGAGGCTCAATGTTTATAATACATATATTTAAAAGAAAAGAAAGTACCTGAGTATCATATGCATAATAGTCATAATAGGATATTACCCCTCGAGCTTTAAGATCTTCAATTTTCCTACTGAAAGTGATTCTATAATTATATATAGAAAATGAAAGTTACATCCATATGAATGAACAATTAAATCGAATAAAAAGTGCATGAGCTACAAAGCATAACTCGAATATTGCTTATGATAAATCTTTCTAGCTATATCAGCCCATATTATTCTGTTTCTATACTATTAATGTGGCTAGCTTGTTCATATTAAGGGCTTATGAGTTGAAAATGGCCTTAAGTATCGATAGATCTAGCTCTAACTCCGAATCGGGGTATAATATCGGTATATGGATGAGTTTTTAAGAATATTCCCCTGAGTGACAATATATATGGGCATCCCACAATCGAATCTAATTTTTTTCTGTCCAATAATAACACTGGCTATAGTCACCAAAGTAATATTGATTCTCTAGGCTCGTCTAATATTATCCAATAGATGGTTGTATAGTTATTCTTAAAAAGTCGAACTCAAAACTTAACCCAGCTACATGTAGAATTTTTACAAGTAATAATACTAAGTTCGTATTCTTAGCTGGTGTGAGTCGGCTTAATCTCATGAAAATTTAAAAAATATTAAGCCGGCCGATGAAATAGACTTTCAACTAAATCACCTACAACTCAGAAAGAATATTAGTTGGGATTATTTGATATCTTCATAACGGGGCATGGAGGTTTCTTAACTTAAGTTGGGGATTACTTTTTTTAAGTGCTTGTAACTGAGCACCCTGCATTAGTCCTTTATACAAATCAAGCATGTATCTACATATCAGTGTGCCAAATAACCTATTCCTTTTGATGTTCAAAGTTGGTGTCTTAGGTTGATCTGGCTAAGATATTGTCATCGTTGCTGTCTATTTACATCAATTTTTCTAAACTGGATCCTATATATGCATTACTTTAAACCACATTCGAATTAAATCAACTTGCATCGATCATGTTCAGCATCCCTGGAAATTTTATTCAAGTTTATGCAGGTATGAATTTTCAATGGCCTCGTGTTAATTAATATCCATATCATAGAGTTGAAAATTTCTGAGGTTTTCGATTATCTAAACAAAATCTAATAAAGATTCATGCTAGATTTGTCAATTGATTGCATGTATAAAAATACAATATCTGGATAAACAATTATCTTATCAAATGAGCACTAGTTGCACTAAGAGACTATAGTATACCTGGGGTACAACTAAGATCTATGAAAATAGTATACGTACTAACAAGAATGAGGTTAGAACGCTTTCGTTGAAGGACATGGATTATAAAGATGACTCAACAACATCCGAACTCTAAATATATCCTGAATAGTAAATACGAGATTTTTATTTTGGTGTTTTTCTATCCTTACTTTACATCCGATTACTGTAAGTGCCAGTGGTAACCTTTTAACAATTGCAATCATGAGTATACTTTTATATGCAAGTATAGAAAAATCCAAAAATATGGGGTACCACGCTTTAAATTAATTTTTTCCTTATACATATGATAAACTTCTATTTGCGATGGTCTACATCCTTAAATAGCTGTACTACCTAACTAAACACTTGCAGTAGCGGCCGCTATAAAATTGTTATAAACACGAATATGAGTGTATAATATCCTAGTTTGAATCAAACTAATAAGAAAAATAATATTGGCTGATCTGGCCCATAATTACAAATACTGAATTCTGGACAGGTTGGTTATATCGGATATATGTAGTTGTCAAGATAACTACAGCCGAGCCTCAGGGTCGGATGTTTATGTATAGCTAGATGTCCTGACTGGAACGCATCTGTCCCGGAATAAAATTTGTTGGGTTGGTGAGCGGCTGATGAGTCTTGATGTACCAATGTTGTTGCGCTAAAACTTACGAATTAAATTCCGAGAATGATGGATGCATCAGTGAACAAATAAGCCTCAAAGAGTTCGAGTAAAATGTTCATCTCTACCAGCGGAGTCTAGAAGGTTTGTATTGAGAATTAAATGTTCATGTTCAAAGTTAAAACACTCTTCTGAAGTACAGACACTCCGGATAAGCGTGCAATCGTAAAAATACGTCCGTCCTTCCCACATTAAAGCCAATAAGTAATCTCCGATAATGATGTGGCCATAACTACTGGTACAGTATACATAGGGAGGTACTCACGCGTACGTGGGGTTTAAACTCAACTCCGAGACAAAATAGACCACAGTTTGAATAAAGGCCTGAATATATAGATCACCGAGATCTGTTAATCAGATTTAACATATCCAGGCCCACTCACAACTTTATCAGAAAATACCGACCGTGGTATACTATAGAGTTAGTAAGCATTTAATTTTTAATGCTTCAAATCTCCATCCCAACGAAGGAACAGAGATTGAATATTTCAGCGTATGCCATGCAGTCCGTGAAAGGGCATTATAGATATAATTCTTGAATTTATCGAGTCACGATCACCGTTCGAAGTCCCTTCGAATCCAATTGAGGCCATAAACTTGAACGGCTATATATAGCTAGCAGCTGGTCTAGATTGTGCTATAGGATAGACCGATCGCGATCAATTGTATTGTCGATCTGTAGCTATATATATATATGAATCCACGGATCTATAGCCACTTAAAAAATTTTAACGCACAAGCAAGTGGGATATGGATATAGTTTGATTCTCGGTGCGACGATCCGGAACTTTTGAGAGGATGAAGGTTAACTCAGATCCGAGAATTAACACCATGGATGGAGCAGAAACTCAAATTGGGTTAAATTTTTCTTAACTGCAGCATGTGCACAAAAGTAAATTTAACGTACAATGTAAGTTTACTTTTTCCAACCGGCTGGAAATTAATTTTAGAAATCAGGCATGCACCTTGAATTGTATATATCCACTACAGCCATGCATCCATGGTATAAGAGCAACATTAATGCAAAAGCTTTGATCCGATGGACAGATTAATTCTCAAAGGATCAAGACTTTAAAGATTTGCATTTTCCAGATCGGTATAATTAAATGCCACAAAGGATAATATATTGGTCGGAAATTGAGCTGAGCCGTGCTATTGATAATTTATCTATCCTTGTCTATATCCATAGTGCCATGGTCGGCCAGGCAATTTTTTTTCACTCGTTTTATAGAAAGAATAACTTTATGCATTTTATTCTGTTTAATTTAAACTACTGTAATTATTATCAAGCCGCTTTATGAATATATAGAGCGGAGATACCAGAATATAGTGGTATCCTAGGCTGAGGTCTGAGATCTATATCTATATATCTATACCATAGCCGTTTAGGTGGCATTTTTAGATCTCAGATCTCAATCGCGATCGGGTGTACCAGGTACTTGAAGCTAATTGTACATATATCATATGCTATATATCCATGGTATATATATATATGGATGGAGATATACAAGTATAAGCCTATTATGATAATTAAGAAGGGTCATTGAAAAGGAATTATATCAGCAACTGTTACATTTAACCTTTTTCATTATTTGCAAAATTAGTATCTTATCAAAGCATGAAGCTGTAATTTTGTTAAAAATTCGAATCGGAAAAGCCTCAACAATTAAAAAATACTTCAATCTTTTTATTTTAACTCTCTCATCCTTGATATATATGATACAATAGTTTGATGAAGATTAAGTACGAAATTGATAATAATAATATAATAGAATGTGATAATTTTGTACCCAGACATGGCTGTGTAAACTACATAGTAACTTTTGTAGACAACTGATAAGGAACTTCCACTGCGAAGAATTAAATTTTAAAATTCGGAGTTGGAAATAAGCTCTTGAACTAAGTTTTATAAGGTAGAACCACAAGAATCAATCGTATATAGTCGTCCATGGCTAAATATCGTAAGCTGCTTAAGATCAGAACGAAATCTCGAGCTTGATGACCATGGCAGGGTATGAACGTTTTGTTTTGCCATCACTGTCTTAAATTCCCAGTTATAAATTGAGGTGTACGCGGCGCATTCCATTAATCATTGATCCTATTATATTACTATCAGATTATATTTATTCATGATCCATGCATGGATGGGTACACCCTCAATTGTATACTATATATAGGATAGTGTGATTTTATTACTATTTTCTATGATCCCTCAGGTACGATTTATGGATCGATCTCAATTCTGGAACCGAAGGGTTTGGCTCAAATATATATATATATATATATATATATAGTGCACTATATCCATATATATGAATCGGTTGTGCGCGATCGATCGAACAACGTAATTAAGCAAAACGTTGGTAAACTATCTAAGAAAAGTTAACAGTTGATCTCAGACTAAATTTATACATCTAACATTATCATGTATATATAACCATGGATACATATATATGGTGTTCTTTGGTCCAGAATCAGTGAAACTCATCGGAGCGAAAAAATAAAGCAAATTTAAATAAAATTATGATATGGCATGAACGGTCCACCGTTAAAATCATGAGAAAAACTCCGTATTTTAGTAATTGCAGTTACTTATCATTGCTACAGTGATACATATATAATTTTTTTAAAGAGTTGCTGGAATATTATGACCCAAAATTTTGATACCAAAAGCGCACTGGTCTGTAAAATTGGTAACTTGAGCTTTTGAAAGAAGGTTAGTCGTTCTAAAATCGATAAAGATAAATAATCTGTAGATTAATACAATTGTTCAACTGTTAAATCTTGATAATTACTAGAAAGCTATTAATCCCAGTCGACGCTGGAAAACATACATATATTTTAATAAATTTCAGAACTTAAACAAATCATTTGACTCCACAAAAGCCAGGGAGGGAGGATGTTTGACCGACCTAGGCTGTCTAAGCCTTGTTGCAGACACCATGGTATCACTCCACAATCTTTCAAATTGTAATAAAACATACAGCACTAAAGAACCATACCTTTCCACATTTTTTCTATCCTTTCTCATATTTTCAATATTCTGCATTTGGCAATCGACTGACGGTGCTATGTTTGAAGCATGATTTTATTGCCCATAATGCCGTAAATTTGTCTAAATATCTATAAAGTAGATCATATACAAACGCCCATAACTTACAAGGTAAGTACGTTTATTAATACATTGGAAAAACAAGAAACAGGGAGGTCTGCTAAATCACAGGGTACGATATATTAAGGTTTAATATAAATCTTGTCGATATGACAATTGAACTATAGTATACTTGACCTGCACGTAACTTTATTAAATGTATATACTTCTTTTGATGAGGCTCCCATGAAGTGATTCTATCAATTTTTATGCTCCAAAATCTATAACTCGAAACCTTTATTATGTTTCTATCAAACTTTATCATTGTGGAGAATCTTACACATAAATGAATAAAATAAGAGCAAGGCGGAGGTATACTTCGCCAACCTTAAGTTTTGTTTAATCATTTATTATCTTTAAGCTTTAAAACATTGATTACCATTAGGTTCTTTATGCAACTCGTAAGCTTCTTACCTGAATTTAAAGTTCAAGCAAAGTTTCGGATATATACTCCCGGTAAACAATTACCCAGTTTGTTAATTGCCTTATTGATTGGGCCTTACCATGGTATTGATTCAATAAAACGTCTTGGCTGCTGCCTTAAACTTAAAATATATCTTGAGGTACTGCCATGGTATACTATATATATATATATAGCTAATTAATATATCCATATGGATATGGGGTACTGCTAGGATCTGGAATAGTCCAGGTAATATTTTTGACCAGCTGTAAGAATTTATCTCGGCTATAATATACGATAGTATGACCATCGTTATCTTCCCATACGTAAACACGCTATTTAAATAAAGTTTTTTGCTTAAGCGTGTATGTGTGTGTTATTATGGCGTTACAATGAAAAAAAAGTTCACTTCTTCCACAAATGAGGAAAAATAGCCTTTAATTATTTTTCATAGGTAATGCGGCTTAGCCAGTATTTCATGATAAGGTTTCTGTAAGCTCATATATATGGATACAATACCCTGAGCCTTATTACTCACATCGCAATTGAGCTACATATAGTAAATCTACAGGTAGCCGCATCAAATACATTTGATTATTACAATAAAGTAATTACTCAAGAAATCGCAATCTAAACAATACCTAACTTTATATTCTTAAACCAGACATTACATATCACAAGTGTGCTCTTACAAATAGATGATAGCCAGGTATATACATCGTAATCTAATAGGTACTATTTATTAATAGCATTTTTTTCAATTTCATAATTTTTCATAAGTTTTTTTGGATACGAATCTACAATATGAAATCTTAGTTTAAATTAATTAATAGCATTATATAATGCTTTGTGCCGCATAGTAGCTGAGGTGTTGGCTTCTTGAGCCTTAGACACCATGGCCAGTGTTTGAAGTTTATAGGGACTAATATTAAACTAAGAATACCATAAGTAGTAAATTAAGCAGATTCAAAATAAACATACAATCTTATAACCGTTAGTAGCATATTTGGAATACGATTACGATGCGTAGAATTTCCTTAGGATAATTATTTTTGTATACGTGGACAAAAATAAATGATTGAATAGCTATGCAACGGAATTTTCACGTATCATTCATTTTATTTGTGTTACTAACAGCCTTTATTATTTACATTGAGATTAGGTGACGGAGGTATGGTCTTATTATAACTGTAAAATCATCTGAATAAAGTAGCATTAAACTTGTGATCGATTCTCGTATTATTATACCATGGAGTAATCTCGTGTTGAACTTACATGTATTATGGATTTACCGTCAAACAGCGAAAAATAATATCTTCGAATTCGAAATTGAACCTAATTCTGTAAAATATACCATGCATGATAATATCAGATGATGGATGAGGAAAGCCGAGTGCAATGATAAGATTCCCGAAGCTCGACGAAGCCTTAATAACTGTAACAGGAGCTAGCGGACAGTAGTAAGCGTCCTCATATAGCTAACTCTTTGGGGGACAAAACTTTTTCAGAGACATGCTCTATGTTCTACAATTTCGAGGTAATTAAGGTTATGGGTAGATGTGTCAAACATGCCGTTGGCTATATTGATTACCAAAAAAGTGCCAACCAGCCTAT
Source organism: Blastobotrys buckinghamii (nom. inval.) (assembly GCA_030579975.1). NCBI lineage: Eukaryota > Fungi > Ascomycota > Dipodascomycetes > Dipodascales > Trichomonascaceae > Blastobotrys > Blastobotrys buckinghamii (nom. inval.). The sequence goes on from JAKTSB010000173.1 coordinate 10,725, forward strand.
GATTGAGATAAGAATTCTTCTTTCACTTGAGCTGCAAATAGGACATTATAAGCTATCGGTCACTGTAGATATGTTGCCATGGCTTTTCAGATTTTAAAAGTAATTCAAGTTAACCTTCCAGTACCAGTGGTATACTATAGTATACTATAGGTAGTTCAGGTTTAGATTGTTTATTTGAGTTTCTTATATCGGTCTCAGTTTTGATAGGTTTGGAATTGTATTTGAATCATAGAATGTGATTTTTTTTTTTTAATTGTTCGAAAGTCTTTAGGTTTTGTCAATACCATTGGTACTGATCGTGACCTTAATAATTTACAGTTTTTACCCTGCAGTAAACAACATGATCCCGATGTCCCTGTTTTGAATTACTTTTAATTTTTTTTTTTTTTATTTTCAATCAATTATCAGGATTTGTTAAATAATAGCCTGTTTTAACATCATCATCAGACTGCTTTATCCAGATTAATTGTGGATAATGATTTATAAATCATTCTAGAATAAGGTTCACTTTTCTCCTGGAGTACCATGGATAATATTACGTTTATTTGACAGGGTGATCGCGACCTAGAGCTCAAGCATGAATGGAGCAGTACAGCATGAACTCAAGATTTGGATTTGCTTTATTCGACGTGCACAAATTCAATTTTTTTTATTGGCATTTCTTATTTATAAGATATGGCACCTTTCATAATTAGGCTGGTACATAAAAGTACAATCTTTATATATGTACCAAAGATAAAATATATAAAAAATCAGCTTCAGAGTTTGCAATGAACTATAATAGTACACGATTAATCATATGACCTTAACGAAGAACAAAGGTAACAATACTCAGATATGCAAATAGTTTGGACTTCCCGGCTTTTCAACTCAGCACTGAAAATACTTGAGATATCTCAAATTACGTGTACACTGTGAGCTGCACCACAAGACGTCCGTACATATTGGTACAACTTCAAGCTTGATGGACCTGTATAGTTTTCCCATCCCTTTGCACGTGTGCTTTTAACTGCTTAAATATGGACAACTAATATTATATTTCCCAAAGTTCGAAATTAGTTTACGAAATGCCATACCCCTGACACAGCCGCCGCAATTCCTCACAACACTGTACAATAGTCCAACGATTGGTTGTAAGTAGAAATAATTCGAGCTGCTATTACTAAAGGATCCTGCCAGAGGCGGTATACGCGTTCTGTCAGGATCAACACACGAAATGACACGTTTATTCTTCACGCCGAATGGATATTGTTCAGATTTACAGTTCCAGTTTCCAGAATGTGCACAAGTTTTATAAATCAGACTACATTCAGTTACAATCAATTTGTAGATATTCGCTAAGATATTCCTAGTAAAAAATTAAACTCAATTGGACTGAAATACAGAATGTTGCTGGTACTTAATGCTATAATTTTTTCATTCAAAACCATTCATAATAATAATAATGTGAAATCTCCCAAATCTAAATAGACCGCGGTGTGATTTTTGCGCGCTTACCACACTTTAGGATTTATGCATCATGATCTCAAACATTTTTACCCACCTCCACTTTTTGTCAACATCGATTCTTGGGATGATCCATGAATACCCCGGATTTCAATTTCTTGGTGTTTTTTTTTTTTTTTTTTGCCTTTACAACTTGACTACTTAACAACTTATTTTCCTCCAAATTTGTCAACTTAGAATTTTCAAGTCTTAATTTTATTTTCAAAATAACTTATTCCACACATAGCCAATAACATTAAAACAAGAAAATGTCAGAGAATAATACAATTAGTCTTAGCCAGGCAAATGTAACAAACTTTGATGCTGAAGTCGTTGCATCATACATTCATCCAAACTTTATGTCAATTGCTAAACTAGCAGTCACCAAGTTCTTACAATGGAAACCAGAGTCTCCACAAACTACAGATGAGCCATACGATAGATATACAATTTTTGATGTTCCAATTACAAACATCAACACCGAGATCTGGCCGAGGGATTCAAAGGTACTAGATTTCGCTTGCGGTGCAGGGTTAGTTACAAGTGAGTTATTGCCATACGTTGGTGAAATAATTGGTGTAGATATTGCACCAGAAATGTTGAAAAAATTCGATGAAAGAATTACAGATAAAAAGGTCAAAGCATATGAATTAGATATCACACAACCAGAAAATCAAGGTAAATTGGATAAAAATTTCGATAACGCCGTTTGTTCTTTATCATATCATCATTTATCTGATCCTATTGATATTACAAAAACTTTAGCTAGTCATGTTAAACATAATGGGTGGGTTTTCAGTTTAGATTTTGATGGCTTTGGGTTACATGAAAATGATTATGAGAGGTTTAAAGGTGATGAATCAATTTTAAGAAATAAATTGGGTATTAATGTTGATAATTTGAATCCAGATAAAGTTGAACAAGCCTTTAAAAGTGCTGGATTGATTAATGTTGGCGTTAATAAAAATTTGGAGCTTGCCTTGTGGATTGATGATCCTTTTACTATCGGTAGATATTTAACCGAAAAAGATAAAGAAATTTGTGAAACTAGACTTAATGCAGAAGGGAAGAAGGAATATAAAAAAGTTGTCAAATTAGCTGCTGTCGGCGGTCAAGTATCTAGATAAGCTGATGAATTGTATTTCTTGAATTTGAAGCAATTGTATTACGTTAATAGTGTGATATATACAGATTCAAATAAGGGTTGTACATTTAGGTTGAAGTTGGTATACTATAGATGATGCGTACACTGAGTCAACAATAATGATTAATTAAGTAAAATTTCTATGATGTTCTGTATATATACGTTTAACTTAATGAATTGTAGATTGAATATATTGTTGCAGCCCTAATTACTTATATTTTTTGTATGGCACGTATTATCTCTTTGCTTAATAAAATTTCTGTACTTTTAACCACTTTTCGAGATCTATAGTTGATTAGAAGTGGTTTAAAGTTAACAAAATTTTACGTTATATATATGTTTTAACTTTGAGGTAGCAAATTATTCAAGCTTGCTTGACGAACTCATATAGTATACGTGATTAGTCAGCTCAAAAGACTATGTACAGCTATTTTCTGTTATTTCCCTTAGTAATGTATAAGCATCCAGAAACTTCAGTTGAACCATCTTCTACTGGTAACCTTGTATAGCTTGTATAAGATTTGTAAGTATTTGAACTATTGTAAATTTATGACAGGTCTATAGTAGCATATCATGCTAACTGCTTGAACAAAAGGTTGAGCTCTTTACTTCAGCCGTACAACGACCAATTTAATTATCTCAGCTTGAGCTGTATTCAAGCTGCTCTAACACGGGCACTACACAAGTGAGACATTCCATCACAAATCAGGATCGTAAAATAGCGAGAACTTGTCATTAATGAGCAGATTAATTTCAAGCAGTAGTAAATCTCCCGTAACTCCGATGGGGTATTTAACTCCGAACATATAATCTGAAAAAAAGCACAGCCGTATTATGAGCACTTTATAACATCAGCTTAAACGATCAATGAGAAGATTAATTTTTTTTAATGATCTCAACGAATCTAACCGATAAGGCTGAAATATTTTTTTTGATTCAAATCCTTCTTCTTTTATATTTTTCAGTGGCAAGATTATGGTTTATAAACAATCAGGGGATTTATCAATTTCCTATAAAGGGTTAATGATGTGGCTGGATTATAAACCATGAAAAAATAGTCTATAAATTATGATCTTTCAAAGATATTTTAATCCAAAGAAGTTTTGTATAAATACTAACTTATTTTTCTCCAATTTCTCACAGTTTTTTTGTCAACCAACATCAATAACTACTACAATCAATAATATAAAAATGTCACAAAATAATCGAGCCCAATTTAATGAATTAAATCAAAAAGCTTATGATGATCAAAAGGCAACTGATTTTTTCAATGATCCAAATGCTAAAGCTCTATCAAGAACTGCAGCTAAAATGATTTTGAATTTTGACCCATCAAAGGGTACAACTCAAGTGGATAATACTTTATATAGTAAAGATACTATTGGTGAAACTGGATCAAACTTTCGCTCAATTAATACCAATATTTGGACAGATCAAACTAAAGTTTTAGATTTTGCTTGTGGGGTTGGATCAAATGCTATTAATGTTGAAAAGTATGTTAAAGAAATTATCGGACTGGATATTAGTGAAAAAATGGTCTATGAATTCAATACTAAAATAAAGTATGGTGCTGCATCTCAATTGGATATCTTTGATGATAAAGATTTTGGTAATATTAAACGTTTAGGTAAATTTGATAATGTTTATTGCTCAATGGCTTATCATCATATTCCAGATACTGCTGATTTAACCAATCGATTAGTTGGGTTATTAACTGATAATGGCTGGATGTTTGCAGTTGACTTCGATGAAGCACATCCTAATATTGGACATTCTCATTCCCATGATCATTCTCATGGTGATGACTATTCTCATTCTCATTCTCACGGCCATAGTCACAGCCACAGCCATGGTGAACAAACTGGTTTCCATACTGCTACCAAAGACTTGACTGAACAAGAATTAAAAGATTTAGGGATCGCACAAGCTGGGTTGACTGCTAAACAAGTTGCACAAGAATTTGTCCATGCTGGGTTAAAAGGTGTATCTATTGTTAGATTTAAAATGGATATGTGGTTTGATAACCCTGAATCTGCTCAACGGATGGGTGCTGGAGATTTAAATAAAATCCCAACTAGAGATAATAATGGTGTTACTGAATATTATTCTCAAATGAGTTTAGCATTAATTGCTGGACAAAAGGTTTAACTTTTAGGTATTATGCTCATAGTATATAGATTATTTATCGAATTTAATGCATGCGTAAAGTTTTAAGAATATTGCTTGCCTCTATAACCAAATTATACGTTATAGCGTTATAGCGAATACGCAAGCTTACTATACGATCCATGTATATCACATACCTGAATATCAATGAAGGATATCTCATCTCATCCACGTTGTACTTCAAAATCTTTCCACGCGTATAAATGTCTCAGATTTTTTAACAGTATAACTACTATTTGCAAAACAAATAAATAAAAACATGCATTCACTATAACTAAAACTTTAATAATAGCCTATCTCTTGAATTTAATATTCAACCCATTACCAATATAAATAGTTAGTTTTCTACCCTTTAGAATATCAGATTGTAAATCTTCAGGTTGCAATTCAATTTGACTAAACTCTTGTAACAAACGAACAATAACATATGAAGCTTCACCTAATGCAAATTGTTGACCTAAACAAATTCTTGGACCGCCATTAAAAGGAGTATATGCCCACATTGGAGGTCTAAAAGTAGCCCATCTATCTGGTTTAAATTCATCTGCATCTGCGCCCCAGATTTCTTTATCACGATGAGTCAAATAACTTAAATATTGAACAGTAGTACCTTTTGGAACAAATAATGGACCTCTACCATCTTTGCCACCACCAGTTGGTAATGTGGTATCCTTTGTAGCAGTTCGGCTATTTGCTGGAACAATTGGGTATAATCTTAAAGCTTCATTAATAACATATCTTAAATATTCACATCTTTTTAAACTACTAAAAGTAATTTTTTCTGTACTTGTACCAAATTCTTCTAAAATAGTTGATCTTAATTTGGTAAAAACATCATTATGTCGGGCTAATAATGAAAAAGTAATACTCAATAAAGCAGCAGTAGTATCTCGACCAGCTAATAAAATGTTTAATGATTGTGATCTCATTAAAACTGCATCATCAGTTTGTTTAGCTAATTCTCTTAAGAAAAAATATCTTCCATTTTCTGTTAATTCTGGCTTTTCTCGTTTTTCTTGTAATACTTTTTCAACATAATAATCAACAAATTCATGATTAGTTTTAACAACGTCCCAAAAATTTTTTGTAGTAATTACTTTATGTAAATTTTGTGCAATAATTCTTTTAATAGCCCATTCTTGACCTTCAGTGAATGCTTCAACAAACTCAGCACTACTAACTTTTTGACCTGGTTTTCTTGTTCTATCTCCCAATAAACTATTAGTACTTTCACCAAATAAAAATTCAGTTGCAGTATCTAAAGTGAATTGGAAAAATTTTACCTGGGCATCAAAGAATCCTTTTTGACTTTCTTCATCGAATTGCTTTGTTAAAATCTGAACAAAATGTTCCAAATCTGAAACTCTTGTAATAATGTCACTTGCGAATTGAGGTCTTAATAATGCTCTACTGTGATACCAACCACTACCTGAAAGTGTGAATATACCATCCCCCAAGAAGGGAGCTAGAAATTCATATCTGTTACCCATATCAAACTCTTTAAATTGTGTGGCTAAAATCGCTTTAATGATTTCTGGATCTCTTGTTATAAGATTCATTTTGGTTAGATTTTGAATTCGAAAAGTTGGTACTCCAGCTTTATCAAAAAGTTCTGCTGCTTGTTCTAATGATGTATTATCTTTCAATCGTTTGACTGCTTTAATAGTACCTGGAATACCTAGTGGGAAACTCCAAACAGTTTTCGGTGGTTCACATCCATGCTTTCTATTTAATCTTCTAAAATTCAATTCATCAAGATATTCATAAATAATTCGAAATACCAAAATGGCAAGTATTGCAACAGCAGTTTTACCTGCATAGTTTAATACTGTGCACAACATGGTTTTTAAGTTGTTAAAATAAAATAATGAATAAACTGAGAGGGAGAGAGACAGAAAAAAATGGTAAAGGGGGAATGCTAAACTTTTTATATAGAGTTGAAAGAAAATAGTAATTGCTATTCCAAGACAATCAGTTGGTTAAGGTATTACCATCCATCTTTATTAATATTATACACTGAAATTTTATGGTGGATATCCAGCTGTACCTGATCAGATTTCATAGTTTTGAAGATCCCCGCGCATTTGGCTGCGTTCCCCCCGCTTGAAAATTTTCTTAAAAAGAACGAGATAAAAGCAGTGTAACTAAAAACGTCACTGTGATTATTTACTGGTTTTCAGAATTTAAGCTCGAATTAGCGCACGGATCTTTGATTCTCTCGGGGTTGTTAACGTTGGTGTTCAGCAACGTTTTTGAAAGCATGCTAATTTCATGAATATGATTTTGCCTCGGGCGCTGTGATAGTGTTCAAGCTTTGCTTATGCATCTGATGAGTGCTGACCATCAATTAAAGAATCAATTTACCATTGGTACTACTATAGTACAATAGATCATAATTTTATCTTTTGATTGTTAATATCCTGATGGTATTGCCACCCAAACTTGCTTCTTACAAGAAAAAATCATGGTAAACAAAGGCCGTATCTATTTTGTCTTAACCTGAAATCATATTGTTGAAAGGGTCTCAAAAAATACAAGAGCACTGGTACCATTGCAAATGGCTAAGGTTTTGTGATATGAGTAAGAATCGGATTCAGGGCATAAAACAAGTGGTTTAGACAGCGGGATGCCGATTTGTTATCCTTTAAGCTGGTATAAATAGTTTAATTATTAATCTTGAATTCAATTCGATGGTTTTTAATAATATTGTTATGAATGCATGCAGAGGAGGTATTCGCATTGAAGTATTGCATATGTTATGAACTTGGCATTGATTCATTTATTGATAGTAGCTGTTCTATAGAATCTTTCGATATCGATCGAGTTTAACATAATATATACCACCTAGGTTAACTGAGGTATATGGATCTCGAGGCACTGCTATCAATGGTCGTTTGAAGTAATTCAAGGTTGGTATAATTACAGTATACTATATAGTCTTAGGAAATATAGCACCAACTCCATATGGGTGGCAATTGATGAATAACTGGGTCGGCAGGCCGTGGGCTACTAATTGGATATTCTGATATTATGCTAGGTGAATAAAATACTAGCATTCATCGATGGTATAGTACTGATTAATTGTTAGTTATAAAATTAAGCCTACATAAAGAAGTTCAGGCTAGGTTATCCCAGTAATTATTGTACACTAAAAATCTGGAGTTATTACTATTACTCTATAATTTAATTTCCACTATATATAATTAATACTCAGGAAACACAGTATTTATTGTAAAGTTTTGACATTTAAATTGTTGAAATTCTGTACAATTAATGAAGTCCTTAAATCCAAATGTACCTCATCTATCATAAAAAGTTAATCACCATGGGTTGCAACTATGTATTGATATATATGTAGGATCCTGAATAATTATAAGGAGAATATTCAAATTTTATCACGGTGGTACACGTTTAAATGACCGCATGCGTATGTCTCGGGAAGCCGATACAACCAGCCATCCAGATCTTTGAAAGAAGTTTTTAAGTCCAGACGGTGCATGCACACATGAGCTTCAGTATTATAACTATGGATATGTATGGTGGATCCGGATATGGAATAGCACATTCTTAAGTTACTGCAGAAAAAGCTTCAAACGTTTGTCGCGTATCCTATATCCATATATATATGAACAATCATTAAGTACATGATCTCGTATTTTGAAAGGCTTTTCGTATAATAGATAAAAGAGTCAAAATCATTAAAAGTTCAGTTGGCAATTATCAAATTATAATATACCGATTATAACTAATCAGATTCATCGAGTGATGTATACAGTACTATAGCTATATACTAAAGCTACGTGCAGTTGCTTAATTAAGCCATAGCCTCAAAACTGTTAAAAACTACAATATTACGTAATATTATATCATATATATAATAAACCTAGTTACAATCTGACGTCCTTAGCATTAACACATTAATTAATTCAATCAATTGTTAACATATGGATATATGTATACTACGTACAACTAAGTAGTGCACATGCTAGAATTTCAATTTTCATTCGGGAATTCCTGACATGATTTGAGTATACAGATATATATAGAACGAGAGAATTACGCCTGGTTAACATATTTATCTATAATATATACACGCTCTTAAACATGTTGCAAGACAATTAATGGTATCTCGTGCCAGGCAAAACCTTTTCAATTCATCCGTACATCAATTGATTAAATTTTGATGTAAAATTATAATTCTTAAGCCTGTATTAATCATTCAACCAACCAAACCTAGCGAATCGGTTTCATCTTCCAAATAGAAGGTGCTTATAAAAAATTTTTAAAAAAAAAAACGTCCATTAATTCTTGATATATTAATTTAAAATTTGGACATCTTCTATGTCTAATATCTCATATATATGTATTATCACTGTTTCATGGTAACTTCTTATTTGATTTGAACTTTATTCTAAATCATCGTTCAACAGTTGTGGTCTGAGGGTTTTCAGCCCTTAATACTGGTTAAACTTGTCACCTCTCTCTATATTTTTGATGAAAATTTCTGCATGGTTAAATATTATAAAAAAGTACCATATTGCACTTATACTCTTAAAAGATGTTTAAATTATAACAATAAAGAGTTAATTCTTTCATGCTTAAATTGAATCATAATTAAGGCATACAGCAAATGGTTATAAAAAGCCGCAGGCGGCTCTGAATTATATATTTAAATTTTCAATTCAAGCTTAATTTTACAGCCATTCTTCAAGTTCTACATTGGTATAGACTTCATTTAGATTTGAGAAGGACAGTAATAATTTGTATAAATATAAATAGATTATTTAGTAACAATAATAATAAAAATAAAATGAAAAAAATGACGATCATTTTACATCTTCAGGTTTTAACGTACTAGACTCACTAAGCTGTTTACTCCCTTTTTGAAAAACCTCTTCATTTTTTTCGGTTGCATTAACAGTACTGTTTCGACTTGTTTTCGCGGTACTATCACTATCCTTTGACTCACTAGATTGTGAACTACCATCAACATTTTCAGCTGGAGTTAATGGAGTTAATTGACTAAACTGTTTATTCAAAGAACTTGATGAATGATTTCGACTTGGTATACTTGTAGTTTCAGGTGATTGGCTATATGCACCATCCATACCATTATTTTTGATATACTCTGCAAACTTATTATTATTTTCTAACCAGCCTTTATAATTAGTTCTTTTTTGTTGAATATTTGAAATAACATTTGGTAATAAATCAGTTGATTGATTATGAGCTAATTTATATTCAAATTCATCAGATAAAAATTCATGATTCAAAGCTTCTTCTGCAGTCATTCTTTTATCAATTTCGATAGTTAAACATTTATTAATAAAGTCTCTTGCTTGTTGTGATACATCTTTCCAATACATTTCTGGTTCAAACGTATATTCCCCTTTTAAAATATTTTCCATTTCTTCCGCGCTCGATTCACCATCAAATGGTGTATACCCACATAACATGAAATAAGTAATAACACCAATCGCCCAAACATCAACTGGTTTATGATGACCTGTCTTTTGAAAAATTTCTGGTGCCATATATGCAGGTGTACCACAAGTTGTAGTTAGCATTCGAAACTTTTCCTCATCAATAATTCTTGATAATCCAAAATCTGCTATTAGTAAATCTGAATCTTCATCTTTGGTTCTAAACAATAAGTTTTCTGGTTTTAAATCGCGATGAACAATCCCGTGTGAATGTAAATATGCTACACCACTTGTAATTGATCTTATAATTGAAATCGCGTCTTTTTCATAAAAATTACCTTTATTATAAATTCTATCAAATAATTCCCCTCCCTTTGCTAAATCTGTAATTAAGTACAAATTATGCGGTGTCTCGAAATAATCTAATAATGTCAAAACGTTTTCATGGCCTAATGAAATTCTCCGAAGTACTACTATTTCATTTCTAACCATATGCTCTCTACCGCTCATCAATCTTTTGTTAATAACTTTAGCAGCATATACTCGGCCTGTATCGATATGATATACTTCTTTAACCACTGAGTATGTCCCATGCCCAAGAGTTTTACCAACTTTGTATTTACATGGTTGTGGATCAGGTTTACTCGAACTCATTATTGGTTTCTATGTGTGAATATATGCTGATTTTTTTTTTTTTTTTTTTTTTTGGGGAGTGGTATTCAAGAGGAATTGATATAGTTTTTGCTGTCTATTGATTGTTTGCTTTGAATTTTTTTTCTGGAATTATTGATGAGAAAGTGTCATGCACGATTGGATCACTCTAATACCTGGATGAATTTTTATGCACAATACCTGCAGATTGTTATTATTCTATGATACTTTCTCTGTTATTTTTGTGCTTTGCTAAGTTGGTACGTTATGATCTTGAGATGCCAAAATTTCCAACTGTCAATAGCTCTTCTTATCAGTTAATTAATAATAATGCGTTGAATAAATATACCTTCCAGAATAACTGATATGGTGTAAAATTAATGAAAGTTTACTCGAAATAGTCTAAAGAATGACTTCAAATATCTATTGATTTGTATGAATAGTCGGATGTATAATTTTTTGGGGGGTATCGATGTTGTTGAAGAAGTTATGTAGAAGGATTCAAAAAAAATCCCACACAGCACCACATTTTTTTAGTCCAGCATGGGTGTTATAACCCACAGTGGTTTGGCTGTGTAAAAGCTTTAACTATAACTTAAAATGTGGCTGGAATTTTAAAAGTGAGATCGGGTCGTGCGCGCATTTCTCTTGTGCTTAAATAGGCGGCGTAACACATGCAAGTCACAACTATATATGGATAGTTAGAATTACATTGAGTCTTTTTTTTTTAACTTTTGGTCAGTATAAAATGGAGTTGAAGTATGGAGAAAAAGCTGTTTTAATACCCAGAATAATGGTATTTTACGGGGTTTTGTTTTTTCTTAGCTTAGCTGAAAATGGTCCTAACTTAGTAGCTCTAGTATAGAAGTGGCCAGGTTTTGGTTTGTGGAAAGCCTAGTACAAATATAGAACAAGTGTAACAAGTGGTTAATCTACTTGGGGGGAGGGGGGGGGAGTTAAAGTTTGAATCCGTATATATTGGTTACAAATGGGTTTCAATAAGTTCTTAATTAATTAATTAGTATACTATAATCTCCCACTTAAGCCAAGGTAATTTACAACTTGTACATCTGTAGACACGTTAACGATTCTGTAACTCACGATATCGCTGGAGTGTAAATTTAAAAACATCAATGCTACTGTAGCGTTTCAAAAATCTCTATTGTACTAGCCTTGATGCCATTGTACTAATTTTATCACTCAAGTTTAATCATCATTATACAACGTTAACTAGTACTCTTTAAATTAATGACATTGAGATTTTTATCTCGTTTTAAATATTAATATGTAATTGATAACATATAACAGATTAATTGATTGTAGAAATTCTAGATGCTGCTGTTTGCATTCTTCTCATCTCATATGAATCTTTAACCTGGTATATATATGATAACGACAAAAGCTTCTAAAGACTCATTGTTTGATACGATATTCTTCACACTTAAAGCGATCATCTGTAATTCCTGCAACTCGTCAATATGGACATCCCAATGGATCCTATACTGCCTTATAATTATTATGGCTAGACATTTTTCGAAACAGGGTTCAATGACCTCATGTTTTGCAATGAGCGTTTTATGCATGCCTAAACTGAGACCATCCATGGATGGCCAGATTTTACTTTGTTCTGGCTAACAAAGCGCCGTAAGTATAATATCATCTCATGAGCCGTGTTTCTAGAGATCTATACCCTGCTGGATGGGGTTCAGATTGTATAATCTTTATCCTTGTGCTTAGCTTTGGATAAATTTATTCACATTCAAAAGGCCAGCATTATATATGATTGACTGAATAGGTATATATACTAGTTTTTGATCGATAACCATGTATATATCCATACGTTGTACAAGAAAATTGTTAACTCGTATTTGATCTTTATTCCATATATATAATGATCTTTAATATAAAAGATTTAAAAAACTGATTATAGCTAGTTAATCCGATATAATGTATCCTTATAAGCGACGCAAGGAAGTTTTTAAAGCGTTCAACTCGTGATTAACTCAGCGAGGCAAATGTGGCAGCTAAAACTATAAATTTATAAATATATTCAGTTAATTGAAATTTTGGTGACTGACAGGATCTTTGAATATATACCGACATAAGCCATCATAGCACGTATACACATGTAACTTTCAACTAGCTCGAATACTAGTACTCACATGTATGTTTTACGCTTGTATTATATGATAACTGCGCGCGATTAGAATAATTATCGATCATGATTTTATATATCCGGATGATGCATCAATGATACTAACTAGATAATTGCTATCAGCCGCGGGCATATATCTATTAGACATCGATTGATCAGCTACCGGTATCAAACGAGTTCTTATGATTGCAAATAATCAATATATTATATATATTATATATATTATAAGAATTTTATGTGGATACAAGGTGTCCATATATAAGATGTATTATATATATTAGATGCGGTTCAATATTATAATATAAATTAATTGTCGAACCGTTGATGGATTTATATATGTCAATTAATTAATTTTAAATTTATAAATAGAGGTACTTTATATATATTTCCACCAACTGAGATGGCAATTCAGACAGCATTCAGTAATAGAAGCTATGGCTTTGGTACCGTCCAAAATTGTGATATATATTCAACTAGCGTATAATTTAAATTCCACCTCATTGTGTAGCGTAAGATTAAATAAGAGGCTGAAAATCTCTTAGGGGGATCCATATGGTGCAAAATATTGCACCTAAAAGCTAGTTTAATATTGTATCAATCATGATACCCGTTAGTTCTAAAACTTGAAGCCATTACAAGGATACTATCCGCAGCTAATCGTAATTATCCCAATTAAAAAATCGATTATGTAACCACCATTGCAAGGAAGCACCAAGTTTTATGGATGCTTTTATACCCATATGTACCTCTCAAATTTGAGACTACTACCGTAATAGGATAAGACGTAATACAATCATCATATTATGGTGCAAAGACGTTTTGGGTATGAAAATAGTGACGAAGTGGAAGAAATTAAGATTGTTTTGGTCTAATGAAAATATATTTCATTAGAGGTATCACACGAACCAGCGCCGATTACTGGCTGAAAGGCAAGGTATTGGTAGTATAAATAGTCTTGTAAATCCTTTAATAAAAACTGTACGACCTCGAGTATTGATAATTTGTACATTAGCTGAACCAAGCAAAACTCCAATATTTTTGCTTAGTTTTGTCAGCTGCATTGTCTTCAGCATCAATCCTCTGTTGAATTGGTACCGATTTAATCATTGTTTGTATGCTTCACAACAGTATCTAAATTATACATTATTATGTGTTTTAGCAACTATATATGGAAGTATCAGATATTACAAATCAACTACATTATCGATCGATATGTATCCTTAATTATAAATAATTCTGACAGTAATTGCAAATAATATTGATCTTTCAAATCCGGGTTTTTTGATCACTTTGTTTATTAACATGTGGCAATTAATTGAAAGTTGTTAGGCTCCCGAATTTTTTTTTAACTGACTTTAACAGAAGGTACCCAGTTCACAATGCTATTTAGTCGTAACTTACAATACAGAAAATCATGAAATACTAATAAGTATAGCAACATGATTTTTTATAATAAAATAATTTAGCTTCAATAGTTTCATTTTTAAAGTTTCAACTATAGTTGATGATAGCACTAAGAATCATATTTTTCCAGGAAAAAAAAGAAGCATGAAAATATGTTCCTGGGCAGCAGTCTGAATGAGTAAGCTTAATAGTACGAGGGATTCAAAGTTGCTCACAGAGGCCTGACTAGCCTAAGTCTACTTAGAGCATTTAAGCTTACTCAACAGGGGCAGAAATAGCGTGGAAGACGCAGGTATATAACTACGTAAAGCCAGCGGTCCGATTACAGCGCTTCAAATTGCGGCCCTCTTCAGCCATTAAAACACACTAAAACAACCACCGCATTGATTATTAAAGCTTCTTGTGGAAATTTTACGAATCCGCTTCAAATCACCTCTTTCAAGCTTCTTTTACTCATCCTTGATTTGTTTCTTCACTACACATTATAACCCCCCAAAAAACGCAGTCTTTTTGTTACAACAAATTAGTTGATAACTAAAAGCTAATCAGCTCAAACAAACAAACCAAATAAAAATCATTTATTTTATAAAGAACTTGAATACATACGTGAACGCAATAAAGTACGATTTAAACTATATACGACGGATCAAATTCAAATAATGGGTCAGAATACCTCACACCCTGTTCGTGAGTCAAACCGTCGACAAAACTCCAACAATAGTAGCTCGAGTGCCAATACTAATGAGAATAACACTGGCGACAATAGTGAACGACAAACGACTGCTTCATTATCTTTACCCCCACCAACTAGTAATATCGAGAATAATAATGAGAACAATAACGATGCGGAATCAATGGACTTGATGAATAATTCACTGTTTAGCAATAACGATTCAGTTGGTACATCATCATCAGTTGATTCAAGAAGAAGAAGTGTTTTTTCTAGATTCAAAAGAAGAGATGGAGAGAAGGAAGAAGATGAAAGGAATACTAGTAACGAAGATAATTGGGCTTTACCGCAATCTAGACGACGAAGAAGAACAAGTAGTAGCGATGAAACTAATATAGGAGCTGAAAGAAAGAGACGACAAAGATTACCAACATTAAGACGAACTATACAACGGCTAGGATCCAATGTGGTTAATTCATTCACCAACCATGGTAATAATAATACAACTAATACAGAAACTGGTACAAGTAGTAGTGCAAGTATGTTTAATCATGCTAGTGAATCTAGGTCGAGTTCATTTGATACAAGCAGTACAAATAGTTTGCATAATCAAACAAGCTCACCAAGTTTAGGTGAATCATCACAATCAGTCATTGAAAGGTCATTAAGAGATGCACTTAGAAGATCTCATGATAGAAGTACCAGACCTAGAGAACCTCAAACACAAGCAGCAATGTTATCAAGATTATTAGCCGTAGCTGCAGTAGTGACAGCAAACTCATTAACAGGCCAACGAATTGGCCAAGGTGGGTATTCCATAAATAGACCAACAACTGGTGCCAATGACACTAATAACAATACTAATGAAAATGAGAATGAAAATAGAGAAGGAAATTCTTTTGACGATTTTGTTAGAGGGTTAAGAAATGGGTCATTACATTCTGAGTTGAATAATGATTCAACAAATGGATCAGGCCTACGAAACTTTTTTAGAATTTTTAGATTTCCACCTGGTGCTAATCCACAAACAGATGATCGAGATAGACCATTCATTCCTGTATTAATTGTTGGTATTAGAAGTGTTGAAAATACTGATAATGGTGAAGGTATAATGCCACAAGCTACTGCTAGAGCTGTTAGACAAGCTGCAGCTGCGGGAGGAGCATATGGTAATAGACCATCATCTACCACCAATTATACTGAAAATTCTGCTACTTCAAGTGTAACAACTGATGCTCCAAATGTATCATCAAATGAAAGTCAACAATCATCACCACAATTATCAAGAAGTTCTTCTACTAATATCGGTAATTGGGATTTGGATTTTGATTTTGATAATAATGTAAATACTCCAAATATCACTCCAAATAACTGGCATGTTTATTCACAGAATGATTCGGTTAGAGATAGATTAAATCAAGCTGAGCAAGCAAATGATGAATGGCTAGAAGGATTATTTTCTTCATCAACAAATTCCTCAACAACTACTACAAATACCACAAATGTATCTTCAATTCCACGACCTAGACATCCACCAACTCCTGCTGATACATTACCAAGAACTATACCAACTGCTACTGCACCCGGTGAGAATACTGCAGGTGGTGATAGAAGATCTGCATTCATGGTTTATGTTGTTGCTGGTGAATATCCAGAAGATCATCCAATCTTAATGGCTCCTTCATTGTTTACTGATAATCCAGATTATGAAGATTTGGTTACATTGCAAAACTTTTTAGGTGATCATAAACCACCAGTTGCTACAGAAGAAGAATTAGATAAAGCTGGTGGATTGTATAAAATTACTGAATTAGATCCGATGTTGGAAGAACGATGTTCTGTTTGTTTAAGTCAATATGAAGTTGACGAGGAAACTAGACGATTAAAAGGTTGCTTGCATGTTTTCCATTCTGAATGTATTGATCAATGGTTAACTACAGGTAGAAATAGTTGTCCGTTATGTAGGGAAAAGGGTGTTGAAAAGAAAGATGAGAAACAAAAAGAAAAACCAAATGAAAATGATAATGAACTTGACAGCACAGTTGAATCTGTGCCAATTTAAACTTTTTTTTGATATATTTCTTTTATATTATAATTTATTTTTGCATGTATTTATTTTTATATTTTGTCCATTTGTATAGGCTGTATTTGTGCAATTCTTAGAGCGTTTTACATGTAAGGGTGCAAAATTTGGTGTTTGAAAAATATATATTTTTTTAAAAAGAAAAACAACGCTCAAACAATCGAGGCGCGAAAAAAAAAAAAAAAATTCTGCTCAAACCCAAAAAATAAAAAATACGCGTTAAGTCTTTTAGCTTAGAATAAAGATTAAGTGCTTTTGCCCCCCTTTCAACTGACAACTTCAATTCATTTAATAGTATCACCCCATCCATATTGTCTTTAGATAATACAATAATAATGCAATATGATTTTGGAACATTACCATCGAGTTGTAAAAATCGCCCTAGTTCAGCAGTGAATGAATCTCCAAGAAAGAGTAAAAAAATCAAATCAATGCCACAACAGTATAGAACACCTAATAGATCAAAAAATTCATTATCTTTTACAGCAGGTTCAAATAATATCAATAAAGAAAATGAAGATGAAGAAGATCAGTTGGGTTGGCAGAATAGTTCATCACCCGTTCGGCCTAGTTATGATAACTCATCTACAATAGGTGGGCTAAACATTTCATCATCGCATATGAGAGAAATGGCTAGTAAACTGATAAGAAATGATGATGATCCAGCAGCTGAATTGAAGGCTAGATTTGAAAGTAGTTCGGGTTTTGCATCATTATCAAGAGGATCTGCCAAAAAGAAGAAAAAAGATACGAGAGAAACAGTTACAATGCCATCAAAAAAATCAAATGAAATGGGATTAAAAATTGGTGCAATGTTGGATAAATTAGAATCAAAAAATGATGAAGAAGTTGAAAGTTTTGTTAAATCAAAAAGTTTACCAAGTTCCCCAATTATAGATTCTGATGTTAAAATGAATGAAGTAAATATTAATAATGATAGTGATAGTGATAGTGGATGGTCTGATGTTGAGCAAGCTGCTGAAATACAAATGACTTTAGTTGAGAGAGATACTGCAGATACGAACACTGACACTTTAAAAGATAAACAAGATACCAAAGATACAAAACAAGATAAAGATACTAACCAAACCACCAAAGACGATAATGAAAAAGAACAAGATACCAATAAAGATAATATGGATGTTGATAGTGATATTGAAGATGATAGTGACGATGATTTAGATATGGGACAATTAGAAAAAGAATTTGTTGCAAAAAAGGCACATGAAAGACTAAATTTTAGAACTGAAAGGCTGAAAAAGGAATCAACAAGAGAAGATGAGAAAGAAACATTAGATATAGTTATCAAAAAAGATAATTTATGGAGATTAATTGTTAAAACTGTTGTAACTGTTGATTTCAATAATGGTGAAGAAATTATATTAACATGTGAATCAAAAGAAGGCAATAAAACAATCAAATTAAGAGATGATTGGACTCAAGCAGTTCCACCAATTAATGCAGTAGTTCATATTATTGGATCTTTTGATAAAAAACTTAATGAAGTAATAGTTGATCGTAAAGAAAACTTTATAATTATACATCCAGATCATCTAGTTACTGCAACTAATGTTGCTGATTCATTTTATTGTGCAAGAAAAATTGTTTTAAGAGATAGAATTAGACAACCTGGTGGGATTCAAGCAACAAAACAAATGTTATATGGTGATTTAGTTCATAGATTATTTGAAGAATGTTTAATGAAAAAAAGTTTCAAAAGAGACGAAATGAGAACAATGATTAGAGATATTATTAATAATGAATATTATGAAGCAATTATTTTAATGGAATTAACTATGGATGAATTGATGATTGAAATGGAAACAAAAATTGGTCATTTGATTCAATTTAAGAATAAATTTTTACAACCAAAACCTCATGGTGCATCTAAAGTTGAAGATTATAGATTAAATACTCAATCATATGTTAGTGTTAGTAATGTTATCGATACTGAAGAAGAGATTTGGTCACCAATGTTTGGGCTTCAAGGGAAAATTGATGCCACAGTTGAAACGACAGTTAGAGAAGATAATGGTACTTTTCATACCCATTTAGTACCATTAGAATTGAAAACTGCACAATTTAATCGAACTGTTGGTCATAGAGCTCAAACTACTTTATATACATTAATGTTATCTGACCGATATGATATTAAAATCGCATTTGGGTTATTATTTTATAGTGAAAATTGTTCAATGCATAGAATTCCAATGTGTCATGATGAAGCTGCTGCATTATTAGCCCAAAGAAATTATTTGGCATTATTTTTAAAAACTAGAGAATCGATGCCAAAACCTTTAGAAGATGATCGAAGATGTAATACTTGTAATCAGCAAGCTCAATGTATGGTTACACATAAAATATTAGAGCAAGGCACAGCGGAATCAGCAGGAACGGATGGGATGTTTTTTGCAAATACTGATCATTTAAGTGAATTGCATATGGATTTTTACAGACATTGGAATTATCTATTAGATAAAGAAAGTATGGAAGGTACTAAATTCAGGAAAGAAATATGGACAATGGATTCTAAAAAAAGAGAGGAAAATGGTAGATGTTTTGGTAATCTAAGAATCAAACCAAAACATGATGGTATTAAAAGTATTGGAAAAAAATTTCATACTTATGTTTTGGAACGAATAAAGACTGATAATAGGTTACTAAGGTATACTGATTCTCAATTGGTAAAATCTGATCGAATTGTTGTATCTGATGAATCTGGTCATATTTGTTTAGCTGGTGGGTATATTCGAGAAATTAATTATCATGAAATTGAAATTACTGTTGATAGAAGATTAGAAACTTCAATGAAGAAAAACGAGAATTTTGATTCTGAGATGAATCAAAGTTATGTACCAAGATTCTCTATCAATTCGTTAACAAATTCTCAAGATGATTCTAGAATTTTTCGAATTGATTTAGATCCTTATGAGAAAGGTATGGCATTAGCAAGAGGCAATTTAATGGAATTATTTGTGGCTAAAGGGTACCCAGTGCTAAGAAGTTTAATTGTGGATTTAGAACCACCAATTTTTAGTAATAAACCATTAATTGATTATAAATTAGATTCTAATAAGTATAATGATAATCAATTAGAAGCTGTTGATATGGTAATGAGAGCTGAAAATTATTCATTAATTCTGGGTATGCCGGGTACAGGTAAAACAACAACAATTGCAGGTATAATTGAATCTTTAGTAAAAGCAGGAAAAACAGTTTTATTAACAAGTTATACTCATTCGGCAGTTGATAACATCTGTTTGAAAATTAAAAATAAAGGATTTGATATTTGTAGATTATCATCTTCACCAAGCCGAGTTCATCCAGATTGTCAAGATTTAATGCCTTATATTAAAGAAGGGGATGAGTTGACTAAAGAAGCTACAGAACAAAAGTACCTGAACCCACCAGTTGTTGCAACAACGTGTTTATCAATTAATCATTGGCTATTTGGGTTAAGAACTTTTGATTATTGTATTGTTGATGAAGCATCACAATTAACATTACCTGTTTGTATTGGACCTTTAAGATTAGCTGAAAAGTTTTTATTAGTTGGTGATCATTATCAATTACAACCAATGGTTAAAAACAATGAAGCAGCAAATGGTGGGTTAAAACAATCATTATTTGAACGATTAAGTGTTGCACATCCAAATGCATCGGTCAATTTAGCAAGACAATATCGAATGTGTAAAGATATCATGTTATTATCCAATGAATTAGTTTATGAAGGTAAATTACAATGTGGTAGTGAAGAAGTTGCAAATCAATCTTTAAAAATCGAATCACCATTAGTTACCAAAGATTTATTAATTGATAAAGATAGTAAAGATTGGATGAGTTATGTTATGACTGAAACTAACCGAGTGATTTTTTTAAATACTGATGATTTAGAAAATGCAGAAGAAACTTTCAATAACCAAAGGATCCAAAATCTTACAGAAGTTGAAATCATTCGACAAATTGTTGAAATTTTGATTCTTGCTGGCGTATCAGAAAAACAGTTAGGTTTAATTACAGTTTATCGAGCTCAATTAAAATTATTAAATCATATGTTAAAAAACAAAACTGGTGTTGAAGCATTAACAGCTGATCGATTCCAAGGTAGAGATAAGGATTGTATTATTATTTCATTAGTTCGGAATAATACTGAAGGTAACATTGGTGAACTTTTAAATGATTGGAGACGATTAAATGTCACTTTTACTAGAGCTAAATCGAAATTGATTATAATAGGATCAAGAAAAACATTAGAAAGAGATCCAAGATTAACAATTTTTCTAAATTTGATTGATCAAAATAATTGGAGTTTTGATTTACCTAAAGAATGTTGTAATGTTTATGATTTACCAGTTTTTAATACTCAAGTTTCTCCAAATGTTAGTAGTTCTAAACGAGTTATTAAAAGAAATGTGGTTGGAGAAAAAGTTATGGAGAAGAATAGTGTTGTTAGAGATATTATGAACGATATGAAATAAGTATTGTTTACTGTTTTTTCTTTCTTTTGATTTATTTATATTTTTATTAATGAACTTTTGCATTTTTCAATTATTTTTTGTATTTTTTATTTTTTTTTTTAATTTGTAAATTTATTCAAGCCAGTCGCCACATTTCACGCGTCAGAAATTTCAAGAGTTGAGCCTCACTTAAATCGCGCACGCGATCTCAAACTGAAATTTCATCATAGGTCTTGAACTGAAATTCTTAATTATAATGCGCAAACAAATCACCGAAAAAAAAAAAAAAAAAAAAAAAAATTCTTATCAAAATCAAATTTCAACGTTTCTCATTTTTTCAAACTCAAAACCTCAACATTACTTAAACTTAAAACCCCACACATTCCTAATCATTCATTATAACAAATGCCAGGCGAAGAACAGTTGATTTCATCAAGTGTAAACGAGCCTAGCCATCCAGCCAACATCATTTGTGAGCTATGCAAACTATTCTACGACTGGAACTGGGTAACAGGTACAGGCGGTGGTATGAGTATTAGAGAAGGCAACTTAGTCTATTTAGCCCCATCAGGAGTCCAAAAAGAACGAATGAAACCAGAAGACTTATTTGTAATGGACCTTAACACAGAAAAATATTTAAGAACACCAGAAGTATATAAACCTAGTGCATGTACCCCATTGTTCTTAGCTGCATTTAAAGAACGGGGTGCTGGTGCATGTATTCATACCCATAGTCAAGCTGCAATCATGGTATCATTATTATTCGATAAAGAATTTAAAATTGCAAATATTGAACAAATTAAAGCAGTACCAAAAGTTGTTGAACCAGGAAATTTATCTTATTTTGATACTTTAAGTATTCCAATTATTGATAATGTTGCACATGAAGAAGATTTGACTCCTTATTTGGAACAAGTATTAAAAGATTATCCAGGTACAAGTGCAGTTATAGTTAGAAGACATGGGATCTATGTTTGGGGGAAAGATGTTTGGAAGACTAAAATTTTAAATGAAGCAATTGATTATTTGATGGAGTTGGCAGTTAAGATGGTTAATATGGGGATTAATCCTAATGGTGAAATCGGGTCGGAAAGAATTACGCGTCCAAAATTTTTAAGTTCATAGATTTTTTACACTTTACAGATTTTTAAATTTATTGTTTCTTTATTGTAGTAATTTTTTTTTTTTTTGTGGGTTTCGTGTTGTAGAAATTTTATTCAACGCGTTTTTTCTTCACTTACAATAGTAATACAGACTTACAAAACTTTGAACAATCTTTGATCTTAATATTATCTTGAACGGTTAATATTGATTATTATAACTGATACTTAGTGAGTCAGGCATCACAACAATCCACTAACATACTAGCTAATTGATAAATTATAGTACCAAACACAGCAATTACAAGCTACAACCACAGAACACAGTTCGAATAAAATGGAGAACGAATTCGAATACAACAATTCTGTTGATCCAGAACTAAAGGCATATATTACACGATTAGTTAGTGCATTAGGTGGGGCAGATCTTACAGACGTTAATCGGCCATATGTATTAGGTGATGAAGCATTAGCATGTTTAAGAGATTTGAAAAAATGGATCAAAGGCTATGATGAGCGAATGAATCGATGGGATATTAGTAGAGCTATTAGTGAAACAACTCTAGTTACAGTAGATTTAATGGAAATTCTAACCAAATGGGAATTAGAATGTGAAGAGAAAAAAAATACCAAACATGGTGATAGAATTGCACTAGCATCTTTAGAATTATTAGTACCATTAACCTGGCCTTTAATCTTCAATGAAGAATCAACAAATAATCATTATAGACATGCTGGATATTTAAAACAAGCAAGAATTAGATATAAAAAGGCAGTTATTAACCATCCACAGAAAAAAGTTTTGAAAGCTATTATTAGAATAGCTATTCCAGTTTTAAAATTACAAAAACATGAAAGAACTACAAGAGATGAAGGGATTTTAAAATTAGTATTATATTTTTTTAAAAACATTCTATCAATTGAACCTGAAGATGATGATCGATCTAAAATTGAAAATGATATTTCAAGAAATAATACTTTATTAGCAATGAATGAACAAAATGTTATTGCATTCTTAGTTACAATTGCATCACAAACTGAAAAAGTATTTGAATTACAAAGTGTACCTATTATGGAATGTTTGTTTCATATTTATAAAGGATTAGACCCGGCTACTATTTTCCCTATGCCTAATAAAGATGAACCTGCGATTAATCAAGATGTTAATCTTAATGATTTGAAAAATGTATTACAAAAAGAAAAAAAATTAAAGAGTAATGTTAGGGCTCAACGGCATGGTAGGTTTGGGACAATGGTTAGTTATATCAATGAAGATGGACGTCGATATGCTGTTAGTGGTGCTGATGGGATTAAAAGTGATCAATCTACTTTAGATAAACTAGATAAAAACAAATCATGGAATAAACGAACAGGTGGGAAAAAATTAGATACAAGTAAAGATATTTGGAATTTAAATGTTCCACTGAGTAAAGATGCTAGAATTATTGTTGAAAATTTATCAATAGATATATTGAAATCTTCTTTCAATCCATTATTTGGTTCTGTTAGAAGATTGATTGAAACTGAAAGTGAAAGAATTGATCAAGATAATCAAATACAGTTTTTGTACCTTGTTGGGGTTTTTTTAGAATGCCAACGAAGGAAAAATGAAATTAATGACACTACTGAAGATTATGGGTTAGTTGCAAATGCATTAAATCAAAATATGTTCATCGTAGTTATGAAATTAATGAGAGAATATAGTGAACGTGGACCAGGACATAATATTCAAGTTGTTTATACTAGCATAAGTTGTTTCTTGCAAATTATGCTTATTATTAAACATTTGGATCAAAGTTTAGATAATGATGATAATGAGATTTCTGAAAATATGAAACATCGATTATTTTATGAAGAACATTCGTTAAATGTATTGGCAAGTTTACCTAGACTAGCTTTAAAACAATCAATTACATTTTTAAACAAAACTGTTGAAATGACCCATGTTTTGTTGAAAATGTTAGAAAGTTTTTCTAAAGAAAATACAACATTGTATGTTAAATCCAAACGAGCAAGAAAAAGAAAAGAAAAAAAAGACAACAATGATGAAGTAGATTTTAATAATGACGATGAAGATAATGATGGAGTTGAAGAAGAAGCAAAACGAGTTGCAATTGAACGAAAATTTGAATTTGCAAGGTTTGAAAGAAAATATATCAATAATGATACCATTGATGCATTTAAAAAATATTTATCAAATTATAGAGAATTAACGAATAATCAAATCAAAATTGGGTTATGGTTTATTCATCGAATGTTTAGTATTAAAGAAACAAGAGTTCATTTTTTCCAATTAGATTTTATGAGATTATTATCAAAAATGACCGATGATAAAGATGGAGTATCAAGGACTTTTTCACAAAGAAAAGAAGTAGAAAGGTTTATGGCATATTATGTTAGTAAATTAAGACAGGCTTTAGACATTACTCCATCATTATATGTTGAATTGTTATTTAATAAAATGCATGATACTTCATTTTATTTAACTCATGGCTATGAAGAACAACCAAAACCTTCAAGAGGTAATCAAGTTGCTAAACGATGGGAATTCAAAGAAGATGATGGATTGACAGATGAGCAGCAACACGGTGTATTGGTTGCTGCTTTGATTGATAATGGTGATGGTGGATGGGTTGAATGGTTAATACCTCAAATGGAAAAGTTTTTAGAAAATCGTATTGAAGGGATTGTTAGAGAGGAAAAGTTATCAGGTGATGATGATCAATTGAAACCAACTTATAAAGATGGTAGATTTAGACTATTATTAGAAACTTTGGGGTTTAAGATTCCTGAACAAATGAATGATGAAACTGTATTACCAACTTTTATTGAAATTTATAAAATTGAGTTAGGGTTACAATATTTAAAGAAATATATGACTGAAAAATTCGAAATCAAAGATGATAATAATCATGAATTGGCTATTGATTTTATCCGACAAAAGAAAAAACCTAGAACAACTGCTAATAAAAGAAAACGATCAATTAAGAATGCAAGTGATGAAGAAAGTGATGATAGTATTGTTGTAGGGGACGATGAAGAAGGCGAAGGTGGTGAAGAAGGTGATAAACCAAAGAAAAAGAGATCCAGAAATAGTAAAAACAAAAAGAGAAAGAAGCCTGTTAAAAAAGTTGAATTGAAAAAGAAATATATCTCTGCAGATTTTATTGATTCTGAAGATGATAAATCAGATGAAGAAAGAGATAATGAATTTTTTGAAAATGAAAAGAAATTAAGATCAAAAATTTTGAGTAAAATGTCTGCTGGTGCTGCTGTTGTTCCTAATAAAGAAGATGCAGATATTTTATTTAGTCAGGCTGGGTTGGATACAACTGAATGGAATCGACCTGAAAATGATGATGATCTGCAATCACCTTCTACACCTCTCCCATCTTCACCTGCTGCTTCATCACCAATTGTTAATTTATCTAGTCCTAATGCTGTTCCTTCATCACCAATAAATGATACTGCAATTGATACATATGAAGATACTAACAAAGACATAGATGCAATGGATGTAGATTCTGATGGTAATGATAAAGAGACCGAAAATAATGATGATAGTGATGAAGATGTACCATTAAAAAAAGGTCGTGCTAAGATCATTGATAGTGATGATGAATAAAATTTGTATAATAAATAAACTAATAAATAATAATAAGAAACGTTGTTTATAATACGGTCTAAGTTTTATGCTTCGTAGTAATTAATTCTTTACCTCGAACACTCGACCAATCAATATCACCTTCTGTTTCTAAATCAATCAATCCGATACAACAAACTGTCTCCCCCCTTAATATATAACATCCTAATTCCAAAGTCTCTGATTCAGTGGGTGTAATAATTCGTTCCAAAGTATTTGTAAGTACTACATTTGTTGAATGATCGTAGCTCGATAAAGTTCCGACTAAACATCGGCAATCAGTTGTAATAATTGTAACTTTTTGGTTCAAGTATTCATTCAGACTAGACATTTTATTGATCCTTTGTTATTTGATGTAATGAATGTGGCTAATTGGCGTATTTGAGAATATATTGCGTGTATATAAACAGTGTTTATTAGTAGTGTGATATTTCAAGCGGAAGGAGCTCGTAGTGCTGGAAAATCTTCAAAAATATTTTTTTTCTTTTCGTGCATATGAACCTTTTTTTGGCGTTTTGATCCCAAGTTTTTTTGTTAAGCACGTCGCGCGCTGGGAACCTTGTTGATACTATTAAAACGATAAGTGTGTACGAAAACTTTAAATTTATGAAACTATCAACAAATATCACTATAGTCAATCTGATGGATCTTTTTGAGATTTAGTATTTATACTAATAACTAGACGTATGAGAGATGGATAAAAAATTTATAAAACAAAAATTTGAAAAAATTGATTTTGTTTCTGTCAAGGATGACTCTCGTACAGAAAAAGAATATACAAATACAAATTTTGATACCAAAGATACAAACTTCTATAATAATGAGAAGCCGTCAACTAGCTTTAAAGTAACAAAGAAAACTACTAGAGAGTTGAAACGATTACCAAAATTAAGAAAAGATCATAGTATTATGGAAACTATCGGTGTAGACGCATTAATCCAATTATGTCAAAAACATCCAAAAAAGAAAGATAACCATGTTACTGAACAAACTGTAGCTACGTTGTTACCAGGATATGACTACGACCAAGTATCGGAATACATTGATAAAATCATTAAAAATAAAAAAAGATAGGGTTAGTATTACAAAATTTATATCTTATTATCATCAAGAAGAACTATTCTATGCAATGCTCTTCTTCAGTACCACCAATAATCTTCAACAAAGTTTGACCAGTTGATAGAACCATGACCAACACACCAAATGCAACACAGCAATAACTCTTTAACCTTTCTCTTAGATTTTTATTTGTTAATTTCAAATAACACAACGGTGGTAAAATATATGCCATGATACAAGCAGTTGTTGATCCAACTAACTCTAATAACGCCCCCAAATTGCAAGTAAATAATGAAATTGTCATTGCACTAAACAATAATAAAGTTGTAGTAATAAAGTGTTTTTTATTATCAAATTGATCTTTTTCAAAAAAACTGTTCACTAAAATTTCTCGACATACTAAAATTTCTAATGGTAAAGTTGTCAAAACATTAAAACCAAAACATAATCTTGCAATATTTGCCATTAAATCTTTTGATGGAAAATTATTCAAAATATTCCCTTTTGTTTGATCTTCAAATACAAAAAAGCCACCAATACCTAGAATTATGCACATTACCATTGATACACCACAAGACCAATGAGTAACAGTAGCAAACCGATCCATTGTTGGTGTTTTTAAAGAATCAAAGATTAACAAAGTATTATGGTGACAAACGAATGCAAAAGAAATAACACTAATACCTTGAAAGATCCCACTATTGAGTGTCCATAATGGAAGACTCATTGAGACTTTATCTGTATCAACTACTTGTGGACCTCTAATCACGACAGTCAAAACAATTACTAGCATACTAACCAAAGCTAATGAACTAGCTTTGGCTAGTTTTCCAATATGCTTTGATAATGATAATGGATATGCTATAAACACCACAGTTAAAACAATAATAACATTACGATCTGATAATACACCAATTACTGGTTTGTCAGCTAATGTTGGGAAAATACTATTAATGACATGTGGGATAGTATCACCAATAATCACACAAAATGCAGCTGATCCCATCCAAGCAAATAATCCCTGACTTAAACTGATTGTAATTGATCCAAATTTACCAAAACATGACCCAACTGTATCTTGATAAGTATCCTTACCACTTAATTTTGCATTTAGCAGAATCAAACGAATCGTCCAATCTATAACTACTGTTAATGAGCATAATAAAATAACCCCACCAAGTACACCACATTGTCTTATTGCATAGGGTTGACCAATGATCCCAGCACCAATAATACTATTTGCCATATTCATAAATGCCATCTTCAAGTTACTTTTACCCTTATTGATATCTAAATCTGGTATTTCATTGATATTTTGGTCCCTAACTTCACCCACAAGCATCTGTTCTTCATCTATTATGAAAGAATCCAGACTCTCTCTATCTCTGTGCTCATCGTCTTTTGAAGATAGACTATCTCGATTAGTCGGGAGATAATCTATCGAGTTGGCCATTTCGGAATTACTGTAGTATTAGTAGTAGCTGGTTAGTATTGATATATGCTAATGTACACGAAATATTTTTGAAATTATAGAAGAAAAAAATATGCTATAAAAGAAAAGAAAAAAAAGATCGAGAGAGAGAGATGCCGCAGCATCATTTAATGGGCTGCCCCTTTTTTTAATAGAAGCTGTTTTGAATCCTCCCCCGTGTGTTGTGTGCGCTTTACAAAAATAATCAGGGCTGAACCGTGGGTGCTTATACTGTTGTAAAGTGCGAGGCTTGAGCATAAAAAAAAGTTGGCGAAACACTTTTGACACATAATAAACATGAGTACCCCAATCAGGAACCAGCCCTGCCACAAGGATTGCCCTATTCCATGATCATATTTCGATAACAATTAATTGATGTTTATAGATCCGATAATTAGTACTTGTTAAAATGCAAAATCATCCAACTCTTCACTTGTATTACTTAGTTTATCTTTGACAACCTCAATTGCACCCATTCCAGCTAACATTCTTGAAGGTGGATTTTTAATCCCTCCTATACTAATAATCGCTAAAATAGCGTCATGAACGGCTTTTTCAGGAAACTTGTTAGCATGTTCAATAAACTTTCTAGTATCATCATTGGCATATTTTGGCATTTTATTGCTCAAAACGTTTGGATTGGTAATTAATGTAACTTCTGGTGATGTTTCAACTATTGACATTTTGATCCCATTTGCAGCTTCACTTATGGCTAAACTTTCAGAATACCCTTCAATAGCATGCATTACACTTGTTAATGCGCCCAATGAAGGTGTAGCCACTATTGCATTAATATCAGTAAGATTAATAAAATGGCCTGATTGTTGAGTTCTAAAAATAGGTAGCAAAGCTTCAGTAATATTAACAACAGATTGAAAAGAATGATGGAATTGATCTAATAGTTGCCATTCCTCTAATTCTTCTAAAAATCCAACATGAACTTTAGTAACTCCCGTTACAACTATATCAATATTACCAAAATGTTTGGTAGTTGCTGAAACTGCATTATGAATACTTGATTTGTTTGTTAGATCTAGCTCAGATACTAATAAACAAGTAGTTGGGTATGCTTGTGATAATTGCATGTTTTCTAGAGTATTTATTATTGAAACTTTGTCCCCGTTTTTTAAACATTCTTCGGCTATTGATGTACCTATTGCTGTCATAGAATTGGTAATAAACCATACTCTAGGTCCTAATCTTTCTTCCATGATTCTTGATATGCCACTCTATTCTAGTAGTTGTGATATGTAGATAGATTTGTGTTTATATGTGATTTTGATCTTCTATTCGTGATATTTTCTAGTGTTGATAAATTATAATGGCGGCGCGGAGAACGAGTACTCGGAGATGAGGACTTGCACAAGTAGGAAATTGATATTGGTGGGATTAAGCTTTGAGTTTTACCCCGCGTTCTTCCCGGAGCTGAAAGATCCTCAACTGTAGCTAAGCTTTAAAGTTTGTGTGGGTGCGGCTGTGTGGCGGTACTATCTATTAAATTATTCAAAAGATCCATGCAGCACTATATATACATGGGTAGAATTTAAATTTGATAGATAAAGTCAAACTATTAAAAGCCGTCTTCGATCCAAGATGGGCCCGGAGATTTTGAACAAGATTAGAAGTAGTAGATATTTCGTTATGTATCCGGGTTTAGTTTGAATGATATTGTAATAATTTTGATAGCGCTTCTGCTAGTTATATTTATAGCTATATTCTAAGAATATCAGGTATAATAGAAAATATTATAACTAAGTATCAAGGTTGTATACCTGGCAATTACTACCTAGGGCAATATTTTGATTTCAAAATGAACTTTGTCTAGCTACAAAACATATGTTAAATATAGATCATACAATGCAGTAAATATCTGATACATATATATGGTGTGCGACTTATCCATCTATCCTATGTACAACTTGTATATATCAACGGGTATTGACATATATATTATAGGAACTACTGGGTTTAAATTGTTATATATTTAGACTATACATACATATATATATAACTGTATGATAATTGGGCCCATTTAAATTTTCTGCATTGGAAAAGGTTAGTACAAGAAGTTCATTGAAGTTCAAAGCTGTCGGCGTACCATATGAATTAATTTAATAATCTTTTTTAGAATGCTAGTTTATATATATTACAATCGTTCACTAGTTAAACTTTGTACTTTACGATCTTCATCTAAATACAAATGCAACATTTCACCCTTTCTAGTTCTCAAGTTATCTCTATATAACTCATAAGCAGGCATATAACCATCAATAAACCTCTTTACTTGTAAATCACTCATACCAGTACCCTTCAACTTGATCATATGATGTTCTTGTTGCAATCTCCATTTATAAACATTATTAATATCCTTAGTATCTAAAAATACAAATCCATCAAATAAATCCCAAACTTGATTATATTGTTCCAATACTTGATCAATTTCGAAAATATCTTCTAATTTATGGTTTTTTAATTGAGTTGTACTTGTTTCATGCTTCTTTTTGATAATTCTTTTATCGTTTAATGCTTCAAACCCAACGCACCAACCTTCCAGTATTAAAATATCATAGTTTGGTGTTGGTTCAACTTTAATAAAACCTCCTCGATCACCTTCACCGTTAAATGCACTTTTATCATACTGTGGGATTTGGGTTGGTTTATTATCAATTAAGTTCTTAAGGGTTGTCTTTAGTAACCGGATATCGTGAGTACCTGGTTGCCCTCTGTGTTGTAATAATGAGTTACCTTTTGCAGCTAGATTAACTTGATCTTCATGTGTTAAATAAAAATCATCTAATGACATTACTACCACTTTTTTGTTCGACTTTTGTAGTTCTTCTGCCGCTGCGTAAGTAACTGTGCTTTTACCAGAACCCTGGGCACCACTCAGCCCAATTACAATAGGTCTTTTAGAGGAACTACTATATAATTTAGAGATAAAGTTGACAACATTTGGAGTTGAATGTGGTCTTAGTGACATATTGTTGTAGATGTGTTATAGTTGTTGAGATAATATAAATATGTAGGGACGTAATATTAAGTGTGGAGAAAATTACGGTGTGAGATTATTTTGGGACTTCGCGATATATCTGATCCTATCAATAATCCACTGTACGAATGTTAACATAGAAACTATAAGCTTAAATAAAATCATCTAAAACGAGATATATTAATACAATTAATTAGTTAAACTACAATGAACCACTCTTTTGTAATCGTTCAACAAATTGATCAACATTTTCAACAACAACACCAGGTTCTCGTTGAGGTGGATCAGTAACTTTAACAACTTCTAATCGGTTTTCTACAGGAACACCCAAATCATCTGGTTTAATAGTTTTCATTGGTTTCTTCTTAGCCTTCATAATATTTGGTAAACTGGCATATCTTGGTTCATTTAATCGTAAGTCAGTAGTAATAACCATTGGTAATGGAGCACTAACAGTTTCAGCCCCACCATCAATTTCTCTTGTAACTGTAACTTTGTCCTCTGCAATTTCAACTTTACTGGCATTAGTAGCTTGAGGCCAATTCAATAAGCCAGCCAAAATTTGACCAGTTTGACTATTATCATTATCAATTGCTTGTTTACCTAAAATAACCAGATTGGATTTATTTTCTTCAACAACTTTTTTTAATAATTTTGCAATATTTAATGGTTCTAAATCTTTATCACCAGTATCAATCAATGTAGCTTCATCTGCACCTTTAGCTAAAGCTGATCGTAAAGTTTCTGAGGATTTAGCTGAACCAGCACTAACTGCATGAATAGATTCAACTAAACCAGATGCTTTGTTTCGTTCTCGAAGTCTAATAGCTTCTTCTAATGCAATATCACAAAATGGGTTCATTGAGAATTTAACCCCTTGGGTTTCAACACCAGTTTGTGCTTTGTTAACACGAGGTCGAATAGCTGAATCGATGACTCGTTTAACTGGGACCAAAATTCTTAATTTACTGCTCATTATGTTGGGGTTATTTGTGTATATGCTAGATGTGTTGATGGATAAAAAAGATTGGAGAATTAAATTATTGAGCTGGAAAAATATAAGAAATTTAAGGTGGAGCAAAATGTTTGGTGCATTAAAAAGGATCCGACCGAATGAGCTCCGAATATTGGTGCAAAGAAAAGTGTGTCCGATAATCGTTCTAAGCTGGTGGGAGTTGTAAGTATATTTAAAGGTCGATCAGAAGTGATTCATATTCATTGGTGATTGATAATTTACACCCTTTCTCCATATATATTTTTTGAGATTTTCGTGCACCATGGAATAAAACTAAAACGCGGAATTTATTTGATTATAGTCGAGCGGAATATCTAATACAATTCATTCGTTAAAAAATAATAAAAATACATAAATCAAAAATACATAATAAATAGGGTATACATAAAAGATAATAGAGAGAGATTAACGAGTTCGGTTTTGTCTTGCTTTCATAGCTTCTATTCTTGCTCTTAATTGATTAGTAACTTCAGCAGCTCGTTTCCAATTTTCTCCAGGAACTTGAGTTGGAGCAGGGATTTGCGATTGGAATTTTGGAGCTGGCGCTGGTGCACTTATGCTATTATTGGCTTGCAATGGTTGTGCAGTAGTATTGGAAGAGTATGCATCCTTCATTAGTGTATCTTCTTCTTCATTATTATTGGCTTCTTGAGTTGATGAAGATGATGACCTAGAATCATGTAAACTTCTTGAATACTTTAATGCATTTTCTTTATTATCTTCAGATAATTGCCGTGATTTTGTGAAACCATATCCAGTAGCTGCAAAATCGACACTTCTTCTAATAGAATTAGAATATCTATTTGGATTAGTTGAAGACCGCGGTTCAAATTGATGATTTGATGAAGAAGATGGTGGTGATCTTGGTGATGAAGCCGAGCCGGTGCGGCTTCGATTTAAGTAATGTTGATGATGTGAAGAATAATTGTTATTATTACTAAAAATTTCGGCTGATTTATCATCACTTGATGAATCATCAAGTTTAACTCCATTATTTAATCGTTCAACTTCTTGCTCTAATTTTGCAATTCTTAATCTTGCAGTATCAGCATCAGATTGCGCACGAACTAATTGAGTTTCTTTACTTTTAATTGCCAAAATATCTCTAGTATGATCTTCAACCAATTGTGCATTCTTTAATTGTAAATCATTAATTTCTTGCATTAATCTAGCTTTTTCAGCTTGATCTTCTTGGCTCTTTCGCTGTAGTTGTTCTTTTTCTTTTAAAATAGCTTCTTTTTCTAATTTAATTTGTTCCAATTCTTTTTCTAAAATTGAAATCTTTGGATCTGGTAAAGTAGATTGTGTTAAACTTCTTGCATGTTGTGATGCACTTGTTAAAGATCTGCCCACTAACCCTCGTTGTTTTGGGGTTGCTGCAATTGGTGATTGAGGTGGTTCGGATAGCGGAGGATTATCATCAAACTTTTCAGTTCGATCAATCCTATTAGCTGCAGGTTTTAATGGGCTATTCGCTAGTCGTTTTTTACCAGCTGCTAAACTGCTGACTGAAGGATTACCAGGTTTCATCGTTGGTTTATTACCTGTTGCTACACCACTAACAGGCTTCTTTGATGCTGCAATTTTCCTTCCAGTTGCATTACTTGCAACACTACCATTTCTTGATACTGCTGCAGAGGTAGGTTTTGGTTTTGGTTTTTCTAATTTAGCTTTAACTTCAGAAATTTCACAGAATTCTTTGACTTTAGTCTTTTTAATTTCATCAACTGATTCCATATAAGGATTCAATGGTCTTTCACCATAAATTTTCATCATAACCCCCAATACTTCTTGGCCGCCAGCTCTAACAGGTTCTTGTGTTTCATTCAATAGTTTAATACCATGTTCTAAAATTTGCTTCATTTCTGGTTCTTTTGGTGCTGTTCTTGTATTTTTCAAACATCTAATCAAGAATTTTGAAGTTTCAATCTTAACTTGTGGAGTTTTATGTTTCAAGTATTCTAATACAGGTTCTAAAATATCTGCAATAACCATACCGGTACTTTTAAAAACTGCATCCAAAGCTTTTGCTAATGCTTCAGTTACATTGACTTTTTTTTCTTTAGTTCTTTCTAATATTGGTGCTAGAATTTGAGGTTCATATTTGGCAAATCCACTTTTTAACCCATTAGCAATCTGTTCAACAATGTTAGCTGCAACAATTACAACCATAACGTTAGCATCTTTCATACATTTAGCCAAAATTCTAATCATATCACCAAATTCTTCATTAACCATTTTTTCAACATTGAATGCATCACGAACTTCTTCCAAAACCTCTTTTCTATCTTTCCATTTAGTACTTGTAACTCGTTGTTCAAAATCTGCAGGGACTCTATTCATAACAGCTACTGCCTCAACTAAATCAGGCATTTCTTCATCTTCATCTTCTTCGGGTTCATCATTATTTGTAATGCCATTCAATTGTTGTCTTTCCATAGCATCCCTTTGGCTCTTTAAATATCTTTGTTGATGAGGAGTCTCACCTTTAACTTTTTCAAATGCTTCTTCCAACTCTTTTTGTTGAATGGGTTTTAAATCTGGTAAAATAATTTTAGTTATTTGTTCCCCTAACCACTTATATAATTCAATTACTAAATTTGATCCTTCAGCTCGAACATTTTTATCAGCATGAGCAAAAAGTTTTGGGATAATTGGTAATAATGGTTTAACAGATACCGTCTTAGCACCAAATGCTCTAATAATTTCAGTTACCGCATTAGTCGATGCTACAACTAATTTCGGTGTTTTATGTGTTAAAAATGGTAATATTTCTTCCAAAACTGGATCTGGGGTATCTAATTCAATATACCATAATAATGCATCAACTGAATTTCTCTTTGTACCAGCTTTTGAGCTTCCTAAGCCTTTCTCAACTAAACCTGGGACCACGGTTCCTCTTGTACGTAAACACGCGTTAGAACCTCCAAATTCTAAAAATGCACATAATGCTGCAGTACCATTTTCTTGTGCTATCACATTAGCATCCATTACTACTTTTTTCAATATTGTTGGATTATCTAAGAATGGTCGAAAACATCCATCTGATTCGCTACCACTGCTTGTGAATTGTTTCTTCATTTCATCATATGCCGCTTGACGAACTTTCCATTGCTATAGTTTGTTAGTACAATTGATGTTTTATAAAATACATACTTTGTGTAAAGCTCTGTCGCTTAATGGCATAGATGATAAATCTTCTTCATCAGCCATTTTGTTCTATTTATATAATCTAATGGTTCTTTTGCTAGATAAGTTGATTGGTAACAATAATATTCTGCGCGTGAAATTTATCTTTTATTAGTAGTAGCTGTCTTTGATAAATATTTAATTCCGGTGTTTTTAAAATGTCGAATGTGTTTGGGTGTTTTTTTTTTTTATTATTTTTATTATTTTTTGGCGAGAAATTTTAAAAAAGTTGTGATGATACACGCTTTGAATTTTGGCTTTTTGGAAACGTTGTAAATGTAATCAATCAGCTTTTGTAAGCTGGTGCCGCCAAAAGTACGATATTTTTCAGCGTGCACACACGTAAACAACGCGTTGTCATAGCAACATTAGAATAAAAAGGACAGTTTATTTGTGTTTCAACTTTTTTTAAATAAAAAAAACTATCCATATTAGTTATTGAATTTATGTGTCTAATGGATGTTAGAATAATCTTATCTTATCATGATCTTATGATCGTTCAGGTTAATAAAACACTTACCATCATTGCACCAGTTTTTTCATAACCAAACCTCATATAATACGATTCGTTTTTGGGACTACAATTCAAAATATTTTTGTAAACACCATTCAACTCACCAATTCTATCTAATGTATTCAACAAATTTCGACCAATTCCATGTCCTTGTTCATCTTTAACAACAGCGACATCCTCAATATGTCCGACTAAGCCTGCGCCATGAATTCTTGGTAGTTTTAGTTAGCACATTCTTCTTAATTAAATAAAAAAAATACTTACAACTTGGGTTCAATAATAATAGTTCCGGTAGCAACCACTCTATCTGTTTGTACATCAACAACTACTAGAGTATAATGTGTGTCCAGATGTGTATTCAAATATTCTATATATTTCTCAAAGTCTTCTTTTGTAACTGTACCAACCACTGTTAAAACTTGTAGTACTGTAAAAATCCCACTCTCGAAATCTTTCATACCTATCCTTCTTATAAGATATTTTTCAGGTAAATTTGATGGAAAGACTTGTACTGGTGATAATTCCATGACCATTATAAATGATATTTAGTGTGTTTATATCTATTTGTTTGTGTGGAGTTTAAATGTGTATGTCAAGCGTCTATATAATATTCTTATAAATTCAACAAATTGGGATTATAAAATATCTTCAACTATGGAAAAATCCAAAACATAGTAGACAAACACATTTTTGACACTAATTAAAATTAGTTTGTTTCTTTCAGGTTAAAAATTAGCGAGTAAATTTCATCGTTATAAGTAATATTTTATACATGGAGTTGGATGATTGGGTAAAACATATGTATGGTTATTGAAATGATAGTTGCACTTATAATAATAATGATGATATATAAAGTTTTTGGTGTACAATATGATTATCTTACACATCGAAAAGACCAAGCATGCGAACCATCGGGGTTAGGTATAGATTCCTTTGATGGAATTAGGATACAACATCAAATAGTACTAGGAACAATACCATCACATCATTTACGATTCTCATTTTGTAATTATGGCGATCATATTGGATCAGATGGATATCTACCGTTAAGAACAAATATTACAGGTGATTATGTAGTAATGCCATGGGGTGCAAAAGTATGTGCAATTGGACCTGCATCGAATACAAAATGTTATTGGATGTCAAGAACAAAATATTATGCATATCAAACAGTTCCTTTAGTTGTACCTGGTAGAGTTATAGGTGGGCTATATGAATGTCCAAAGGGATATAATAATGATGATGGTCAGCCATGTTTTGATGAAAAATTGATTGAAAAAATGGAAAATTTACCTCCACAATATATACTGATATCTGATGAACCATATCATGCATGGTATGAAATGGCCAATGACAGGCATTTTGTTCTAAGAATACCTTTTGCAATGGCAGTTGCTACTCCAATTTCAGGAATCAATGAGTATGCGCCATTAGAATGGACTCATATTTCACAAAGAAGAGCCGGTCTGTCCAAATATTTGAATTTAGCAGATACTAGCATAATGAATCCATTGGAAAACTACAACTATTTACCTGATCAAATAAAAAAAAGAGATTTGGCGGATTTAGAAATTCGAGAGGAGAGTTTTTGGAAAGGATGGTTTGAAGCACCTTTTGCAAAAATACCATCGCATTATAATAGATATATGGGACCAATGGGTCAGTGCAAATGCTCCAAAGTGTTATCAAAATATCTTAATCTTAATTACCAATCAATTGATATACAAAATATTAATGAACCAGACGATGAAAAATGTATCAGAGAAAGTCCACAATTATATAATCGACTACTTGATCAACTACAACCATTTGACAAACAAGTAAGAATACATGTTATGCCATTTCGAACTAGATCAATTATCAAATTTCATGCAAATCCATATCTTCGTGTTAGAAAAATACTACATATGGTTGAATCCTTATATCATATTTAATTTACAAAAAGATAATAATAATAATAATAATAATAAACAATTACTTTTCAATTAAAGAAAAACAATATAAGATTATTTTTGTTCTTCAGTTGGCCATTTTAAATTAAATCCCCATTCTTCTTCACCAGGTCGAGTTTCATAATACTTTTTCAAACTAACACCATGGTATTCATGTTTAACTAAATTGAACCATGGAAACATGTGTAAATAATTGAAAGAATGGGTTGAATTACCAGCAGCTGTTCTTCGGATTGATTGTGTCAAATCTGATTCGTCATGTCCATATGCAGTTTGATTATTAACTAATCGTTGTTTCATTTCATAACGATCTTTTTTAACTTCTCTAGTATTTTCAATTGCACCTTGAAATCTTAATGATGATTGGGCATATGCGTTTAAAAATCCAGCAGTTAAGCCTAAAAATGCAGTACTTCTAAATGCTCCACCACTAACATGAATTCTTTTTCTACCTGATTCGAAGTATTCAAATGCTGACATAAGTAATGGGCCTGAAGCGGTAAATAACCCAATTTTCAAATAATCACTGGCTCGGAAATAACCTACAACTCTAGAAAAATGTGGATCTGTGTCGATAATTTCATAGTCTGTCTGCTGTAAGACGACGTTATTGTTGGCTGGTTCACTACTCATTCTTATTACTGTATTATTGTGTGGTGTTGAATTTTTAAATTTTTCTGTCGCTTGGAAATTATGGGTGTAAAAGTGAATAATTTTTTTATCACCAAACAAAAAAAGTTGGGAGAGCACTTTAATTGGCCAATCAGGGCAAGCCTATTGCAACAAGATTTTTTCAATCAGCACAGAATTTATTTCTGATAAGAGTGATGTTGGTCCAAGTTTAAATGGACTAATGGTTCATTATTTTTTATTTATAGTTGATTCATAGTTTAATTAATGGAGTGGTTTGAAGTTTTGATTAATTAGCTATTAAGAAATTTAAGCCGCACTATTGCACAGGAAATGCGGCTTAAGGCTAAACTCTTGTGATCCTTGACTGACCCTGGTTGAGATTGTTGAGATGTTAATCCTCTAGGGGGTTTTTTCTAAACA
>JAKTSB010000174.1:0-49995 GCA_030579975.1 Blastobotrys buckinghamii (nom. inval.)
ACCAGCATTGAAATTGGGCTAATGGACCGCAATCTTTAGTTCTTCTAACAAGATGTATTAAACTATGAACAGGTGAACTAAAACATTGTATTATATGGGGAATTCGCTTTATTATTATTATGATATAGCTCATTATTATAAAGTTCCAACATCTGATAAATAGCTTTTGTAGTGGTTGTTTATCATAATTACTACCGTATTTTTCTTCATTCCACCAGTTATCAAAAGCATCCGGAAATTGCTTGTCAACAGCCTCATGATTGCCAACTAATTGTCCGGTTACTTCTTGTTCCCATAGTAAAACAGCTCTGTAACCTCTAACTTTCTCATGGTCATCACTTGAATTCAACTCATCGTGATAATAAGATGGTCTCATCAACTGACGTACTGAATTACATATTAACTTAATTAATTTTTTTGAATCATTAGACATTTCGATACCATCTATTAGTACATCCATAATTGACCACGTCCATAGCAATTGATTGGCCATCAAATAATGACTTAATATTGGACTGTATAATTGAGGAGTACCTTTCGGTAATTCTATATTCCATTTTTTAACAGCTAAATCCAACTCTTCCTTACTTGTTTTAGCCAATTTAAATCTGGAATAATTCACATCAGTATTACTACCATCCATTTTACCATCATTCAAAAGACTTCTATGATCTTTGATAATATTTTCTAGTAATAAATGCATAACATCATATACAAAAGATCCATGATAATCAATTGAATTCAATTCAAAGAAACAAGAGTCATCCTAATATCCAGTTTCAGTTAGCAAGTCTTTGATCTTCTGGTCGTTATTAGTGGTTAAACTTAGACGTTCTATCTTTTCAAAGATCTTAATATGTTGGTATTTTGTTCTATATGGCATACCACCATGCATCATGGGGGTATAGTGGCATCTAGGTCGGAAATACTGAGATCGGCCGATTTCAACCAGTCTGAAAAAGAGATTTTTTTTTCAACTTCGTCAAATCGTAATATAAGTTGTATCATACAATTCTTTGAGTTTTAATTAGTCTGAATCTAGGCCCTAAGATGATTTGATGGTGTTTTGGGGCCGTCAAACTATTTTTGAAAAAATTGTCACTCTACAGAGTCGAACCTTGGATTTAAGCAAACTTTTCAAAATGCTTTGACAGCCCCAAAACCCAATAAAACTAACTCAGAACCTAGATTCAGACTAATTAAAACTCAAAGAATTGTATGATACAACTTATATTACGATTTGACGAAGTTGAAAAAAAAATCTCTTTTTCAGACTGGTTGAAATCGGCCGATCTCAGTACTTCCGACCTAGATGCCACTATACCCCACAATAAATTTATATTTTGATAATAAATTTATCTTTTTTATCATAAATCTCAAGATGTCTACAGGCTTAAAGAATTTGAAGAGTAGAATTTTCAAAAAAGATCGACATAAAAATTTCCTTGATTGTGAGAGCAAAAAGTTTAAGCAGTGAAAGCCTTACTACAGCCTAAATATTTAATGGGCTTGAGCAATTCAGAGAGGCAAAAATATGCACGGCTGTGCATCAAATTTGAAGATTCGGATCATTAAAAATTGAAAAACGAGCGCGCGACTTACCACAGCTTGAATTTTTGCTAATTCTAGCGTGCCTTAATCTGGACTTTGTAAAAATTTAAAAATTTCGAGATATTTGTTGATGTAAGAGACTTGTGAGATGCTTACACAATATAATCTAGTTCAACTCAACAAAGATTTATTTATAAGATCTTTGAATTCACTTCTCTCTGAATGAACTTCTTTATCTACAAGATAATATAACTAGAAGTTCATCCTGTTTATTTATTTTATTTTATATAGGTAATTCTAATTTACAATATATTTTGGTATTTTATTATTCAACTACTAATTTGTCGATATAAAACTCAACTAACAACAACTATATCAGATATTTGGGACTCTTAAGTAATCAGGATTAATAATTGATTCTGGATCCTTTAGGCTAGAGACTTTAATACAGATTACAAAAGTCTAGGCAAAATAAAGAGTTAAGACAGATTCAACAAACTGAGATGTATAGCACAAGGGATAGAGCCTCATATTATAAAGGCTTCTTAGTTGATTGGTAGTTAGCTATAATAAAGTTAAAGGCTAGAAGAGCTATATAGGTTGTAAAAATATACATACTATACTATCGTAAAATAGACTTTACACAGGTTTTAGGAATTTTCTATTGATATGCCTATGTGATGTGCCCACCTATCAACTGATGATTTTTAAAATTAACATAACGGATAATGGGGTGATAAGCGATATAAAATGGAGAAGATGAAGCAGCATGGATAAAATAAAGCTATAAGGTGTTAAAAATTATAATAAGCATCAAAAAGCCGTTGTTTATAATCCGTAACAAAACTACTAACTGTTAAACAAGCCATTTTGCTCGGTTCTGATATTTTAATAGTAATCACGCGTTGTTGGTTTCCACCAACATTAACTATATTTCAATTAGTGAATCAACTAGAGTACCAAAGTGTGTCACATAAACCCCATATATTTCTTCCATTACCAGATGGGTCCTCAATTAAACCACTATTATAAACTATAGTAATACCAAAGATACAGCTGGCTGTTTCTATAGTGACAGTATTCGTAATTAGCATTAGCAGTTTTTATATACACAATCTCAAAATTTCTCTTGTTGAGTGTTATAATCATAAGAATCCTCTTGTTATAGCCGACTTTTCGCTTCACTATATTCAGAATATATCTTTATACGTCTAAGTCGTCGTACATCTGTGGCCTTCAAATTAGCTAATATGTAAATATACAGCAGAATAAGCGTTGAGCTATACTATATTTTTACTACTAGACACGCCATATGCATATGCTGCAATGTTGGTGTACTAAACAATGAAGGGGAATCCTATGGCTAGGTTAGTAAGAAGCCCTTGCTCTACTTTTAGAAATAATATTTCGAAGTTAATTATACGATCTAGCTAGCATGATTATAATACTATAGCCCATAATTTACCAAAATCTTTGTAATAGACTATCAAAGATATCAATTATAAATTATGGAAACACATGTTCATAAAGTATCTCACTCTTTTAATCAGAAAAGAGTTGAAGTATATTTTCAAGGTATCGAGATATACATTGAATATTGGCTCTAAATATTTTACATATCCCCATTTAAATAGTTATACAGTCAAGCTCAACATGGCCCATATTTAAATTGTTGAGGACGTGAACCATTTGTAGAACATAGATCTGTGATACTCTATTTATAACGAGATTACTTTAAAGCTACTTTCAGAACGCGTATGGGGGATTTATTAATGCAATTTCGTGGACGCGTATAGATTTTCCTGGGCAACAACTTTGAAGCTTATTATATCCAAATTGAGAACCATTCGTCGATCGGCATTCTTAAAACTTTATCCTGGAAAAAGAAAGTGAACCCCATAATAGACCATTCTCAAAATACGATATAATAAATGCCATCAAACCATAAAAGAAATAAAAATCAAAGAACATCTATCATAAAAAGTAATAATTCCCATTTCCAGATCATTATTTGATGCGGCCATGTCTTAGATAGATCGACAAGCTAAGACATACCCCGAGCCTTAACCCCATTAAAATTCCATGCGGGTGGTAGCCTATTTTAACGGCTGTACGGCTGTGCAGTACACTCATTTTTGAACAAACGAATACAGGATATAGTGTATGAGAATAGTAAATAAAATGAGTACTGGTGGAAAGCATATTATAACTTTATTGTGAAATTTCTCTGTGATTTCAAAACCATAAAAAATAATGTGGGGACTGGTAAATTTTGACCAATAACTCTGAAATTTCTTTGTTTTTAATAATATATGATTTCAAGAAAGGATGCATGTTATTGTTACTAACTTGAGATTTAGAGAACTTCATACAACTGGTAATTAATATATTGAAGTTGGAGGCTATTATACATAGGTAAATTTAGATTAGTACACCATCTCGAGCCTTAATTAAACAATTTTAGCTAGATTCAATACATGTTAGAGTGTACATTTTGAGCTTAATCATTTTCAAAATACAGTTAAGAAAAAACTATAAATATTGATCTATTTTTCTTGAGATTCCTGACTTTTTTATTCTACTCATCAAACAATCTTTTAACTCACTCACTCTAACAATTACAATGCAATTCTCTACTTTATTAGTCGCCTCAATCGCCTCCATGGTTTTAGCTGAAGCAGCACCAGGGAAGGACAGCAAATCTTTCAGCACTGTTATCAGTGGTGGAAATGGTGGTGTTGGTGGTAACGGTGGAAATAGTGGCAATGGTGGTAATGGTGGTCTAGTTGGTGGATCATCTGGAAACGGTGGTAACGGTGGTAATGCTGGTGGTGTTGATAATATTAACCATATTACTACTTTGACCAGAAGTCAACAAATCACTTTAATCAATCAATTATTGGCCAGCTTATTCTAAAAATTGGCATTCTTTGATGATGGTTAACTATCATTATTTTCATTCTTTTAATTTTATTATATTTCATAACTTTCCTTTCGTTAATTTAGTATGAATAAATTAAATTTTATTATTAAAAAATCACAGCTCCACATTCCTAAACTATATAACGTTATAATTATAACCTATTTCTGACTTTTCCAATGAGATTTATATAATTACTAGCCAATTGAT
This sequence comes from Blastobotrys buckinghamii (nom. inval.), assembly GCA_030579975.1. Classification (NCBI taxonomy): domain Eukaryota; kingdom Fungi; phylum Ascomycota; class Dipodascomycetes; order Dipodascales; family Trichomonascaceae; genus Blastobotrys; species Blastobotrys buckinghamii (nom. inval.). The sequence goes on from JAKTSB010000174.1 coordinate 4,682, forward strand.
TATTAATATTACTGGACTTAATATGTTATATAGTTTTTGCTAGTTCATATGTATGCAAATTCAAGCATATGTGGCAGCCAAAGAAGAATTTCGAAATAGATTGCACATATAAATATTCAATTTAACTATTATAGCCATGGTAGTTATGGTTTCTTTAATTCAATGCAACAAATCATATATTTGCAGCTATATATTCTAGATGATAAAGTCTATTTTAGACTTTTAGGTAGATACTAGCTCTGTAATAAGAATAATCTATATCTAATCTTTATATAGACCCGTGGAGCTATAGATTCTTGAAAATGTTGCTCGTTTGGATGTTTCAGCCAAGTGTTATATATCTTAAATATTCAAAACTCATTGCGCCTAGATTAGGAGCGTACCATGTATTTCTCTTCAATATTCATTATACAAGAATATAACCACCTCAATATTCAAAAATTGAATACTTCTAGAAACTTTTATATATTAAAGGTTAAAGCAGACATTTAATAAACTTTTATGTTTATGCTTAATATAATATTAATTTTGGTTATCACTTTGCTATTTTAGAGGTTAAAAATCATTCTAAGTGTATGAGACAGATTGAAAATATCTGAAAAATCATGGCTATTGTACTTTAGTGGTTAAGGCTTAAGGTAGACTTGCTATAAACCATTTTGAACGAATACAGAACTTTCACACGTGAGCGTTTATTTTAGTTAAACCTGCCCACAATAGAAGAATTTCTTTACAGAATAAACCTGACACAGTTCAAAGCTCTAATTGATTTAAAGGTCAAAACTTTGGCCAATTCCATTAAAACTTCCCCATATTATAATTGATTCAAAAAAGACACCAATTAGTTCGGGAATTTTATATTGCACGTGTCCTCATACAGGAAAATAAAAGAAGCTGTAGCTAATACAAAAGTAACCTCGAGAGTTGTTTATCGCAGATCAATACTATATGTTATAAGATTTTGCTAAATAGGTCTGATAGACATTATATTTAAATTTAGAATGCTAGATATCAATAGAAATTTCATATTACAATAAGTTAATTTTTACCTAAAAGAGGTTGATACGGTATATACCAATTTTGCATTCAATACAGCATCCTATAGCATCAAGGCCCTATATGTATAATATAACTGTTAGTTGCTGGATTTATTTTTAAATTTAATCTTTATTCAATAGCACTTCTAAAAATTCTCAACAATTATTATGGATGGAGGCATGATTTGGAATATCAGACTAGTACAACTGAAACATCCCCATAATAAACCGGCTGTTCAAGTGTCAGAATAGAGGAAAGGTATCAAATATAGTATTGCGGCATTTGCGAACACTGCAAGGCCTTTGTCTATTGTTTCTCATACCGAAGTCCGGGTTCAACCCGTTGTAACCTCGCTGTACTATAGAAGAGTACGCCTGAGACATGACCCGCTGGCGAGCGGCTTGCAACCGGTCCCCACAAGAATTTCATTCCACATTACTTTTTTAGTAAACAACCCTTGAATGAAAAGTTATGGGCCAACCTCAACATAACCAAGGGAAATTATTAAGAATGAATCTATATACAGATCTAAAAATCTAACATTGTTGGTTCTGTAAAACTGGAGTACAATAATTTGACCTATAACCAACATATAATAATCAAAACTAGAGATGAGACTTTGATATACGGCTGGCTTTTTCCGGAGATCTTTTGCATCCTTAATCTATTGCAAAATCTAGATATGAGCACTCTTTAGTCGAGATGGTAGAAACTTAGTAGCCCAGGGTTCAAGTAATATTTCTTAGTTTCCTTTTATGTTTGTTGCATTTTCAATAAAATATATAAGAAAAAAAGGTTTGAATTTGGGTTATTGATAAAGACCCATCTATTAAAATGGTTTATAATTCAGTCTATATCTATAGTTGGAATATTCACTTCTTTTTGGAAATTGTGCAACCATTCAAATTTTCATACATTTCAGTGCGAATTTATTGTTTAGTACCAATACTAATACCTATTAAGACCAAAGCACATGCCCGACCCTGCTCAGTAACACCAGTAGTGAAAGTTTAAGAATAGCATTCAATCTTTGGTTTATTAGTAGATTTATTGGTTTTTCCATACTGATTTAGGTCGATAAATAAGCATAAGCAAAAAATCTATTGGTTGTACATATCTCCACATTTTCAAATACATTCTTTGTTAAAACGATTATTACTTCGTTTCAATGGGGTGTACAGACCCTCATATTTCAAAATCAAATCAATATCACAAAGGATTTATACAATATTTATTTACGAAGTAATTTAGTTTATTTTACCAGAGCCTTTAAAAAATAATATAAATATCCTCTCAATTATCTCCAAAATTTATTTTAAATCCTCATCAAATCAAACAAACTTCTCTCTTAACAAATACTCTTACAATGCAATTCTCTACTTTATTAGTCGCTTCAATCGCAACATCTGCTATGGCAGTTGCTTTACCAGGTAACAAAAACACCAAACCAAATGGTGGCACTGTTATCAACGGTGGAAACGGTGGTGTTGGTGGTAATGGTGGAAATAGTGGAAATGGTGGTAACGGTGGAGTTGTTGGCGGATCTTCAGGTAATGGTGGAAACGGTGGTAATGCTGGGGGTGTAGGAAACTACAATGATATCACAACTTTGACCCATTCTCAACAAGTTACTTTGTTGAAACAATTAATTGGCTGCTTATATTAAGCATATTGAAAGTCTAAGCTTTTTTCTTTAGCAAATATGATTGGAGTTGCTTCATGCTTATACTTTTTATTTACTGTTTTATGTAATACTTTTAATTCAATTATTTCGGGGGTGAGAACTTCTATTTTTCTTTCTATTTTTTTTTTTTGAATATATTGATTGTCTTGCTTACAATTAAAAATAGGTATTTTTATTAATTTAACTCTTATTTAACTCAATTGCAGAACCTATGCATCAGCAATGCTCTATAGATAGAACACCTTAAGAGTTTTTCAAGTTTTCGTGTATACTTATTGACTAATAAGCATATCGAGATAAAGAGGGGATCTATCAGTCTTGTGCTTAGTTTTGAAATATATATATCTTGAATAAACCCTCGGAAGTTGTTATTATATGATATGCTGATCTTCCATTGTTGAGGTCCTTTCTTTTTAAACTTCAAATAACTGTTATAGTACTGTCAAGCACTATTGAATTTTGTGAGGTTTAAACCTATAAGCTTATTTTGTTGCATGCATTAGCCGTTCATTGTTTGTACATAGAGATAGCTAGCGATAAATATATCCAGGTTTAATTAAAAGGCAGCTCAAAACTTGCTCAAGCAAGGGACACAACAAATTATCTTAATTAAGGACGGTCTCACCAAGATCAAGCCATATGTATTGTATTCCTGTGCGTCTCAAACTTGTAGCCCTTCAGGGGGTACTGCATACTTAAGCTGGTCAAATTAGAGACACTTGCAGTATACTCACAATAAGCCGCGTCCTTTTAAATGATGCCCATGGTTCTCAAAGCATTCAAATTTAATTACACTCTTTGTTCCTTTTAGGGAAAAAGTGTTCAAAAATTTTTGAAAAAAAGCGCAGCCATGGGGAGGTAGCGTATTATAAGCTGTATTGATTGTTAAAGGATGTATACTATAGAAATCGCTAATAATTATAATAGTTGGTAATAGTAAAGAGCCTATTTGAATGCAGTTTTTGATTCAAAAAGGTGATATTTTATTCTTTTAGTAGATATAAACTGAATAAGATATCGTATGACCTGCAATTAAAACTGTACAATGACTGATATGAATATAGACCTACCTATTATAATATATATAGCATATCTATTATAATAAAAGCTTCTCTTATGCGAGTTTAACTCAAGAGTACATAAATTTGTTGTACTTGATATCGATGAGGTACATATACGGTTTGAATTATGACAGGTTCTCGAATTCAAATACTTTTGATAATTTGGACAAAGTTTTATTTATAAAAGGGATGATTATTCAAAACATGTTTTCTTGTTACAACATTCTTGAGTTGACAAACAGATTGGAGGCTGCGAGTCCGTTTCACGGTAACAATATTGTCTCATCAACCTTCAATATTTTTGAAATGGATAAAATAAGGTGGTTCTATTGTATGTAGTTAAACTTCAACTTGAGTCTGGTAAAGTCTCAATCGTTTGAGTTGCTCTATTCTGTACTAATGCAAATACAGCGATTATGAGTATCATTTTATACATACCTCTAAGAGTTCTCTGAGTTATCTATGCGTATATGGAACTTAAATCCTATACAAACACTCATACTCAAAACTCTGGGATTAAGCCCCTCATGATAGAGGGTATCATTATAAATTACCGATAAGACTTAGGATACACAAACGTTAACTTAGTATATATTCCACGGTATAACTGGGTAATTTTACTCGAGCAGGGCCCAGTAAGTAGTGAGAACAACCTTATATTATATGTGATATATATATCCATGGATATTGTTACAAGGTTAAAAGTGTAATACAACAATAATATATTTAAGTTAAAGTTATAGAAGTTAACGAGAGAAGAAAGAAAATTTTCTCTATAATAATAATGTTATCAGCCCATGTTGAACCGACTGTAGCTATTGCCACTCAACAGATATCATAAATCGGCCCCAGGCCATTTATATAATAATCACGATAGATCAACAAAACGGTTCCAACATATTAATTCGATCGTTCTAAAGTTGATTGTTCTCTATTTACTAAACTAATAGGATTACGGAGAATATAAGGATCCATATATACAATCTCGATAGATCTCGGCCCGGGAGTATATAAATATTCATAATCAAGTTAAATCCTGAAAGCAACGAAAATAGGTCAGCAACTTTACAATCTATTTCGAAGAAAGCTCTGTTACACTGGTATACTGTAGAATACTAGAGCTCTGATTATGAGAGTATTACGTATTAACCTTTCACTCAATTGTACATTGTAATTGTTAACCCATGCAGCAATATCAGCTAATTAATTAATTCTTTTTTTTTTTTTTTTTTTTGAGCTCACACAAAGACTTCAGCCAAAGCTGCCCTTAAAAGATCATATGCATAGCGATAGTTGACAAATACTTTTTTGATCAAGTTGTACAGAATCTTTTGTTGAAGGGCCAATCATATTCCAATATACATACACATTAAAAGGCAGCACTTAATTACATGTGTAATTACCATCTAGATTAATTATAATGGGAGCAGCATATGATCTCGAGAAGAAGTTATAACCTGCCTTCAACAAATTTCAGACTTTATGTATCTTCAAATCGATCGAGTAGATCGCAATCGGCGATATAAATTGTCAAGGATCCATGGCCGGTGTGAATTTACTGTGGTTGCCATGGTTATAACCTCGTCACTATAACCATGAATCCAATTAATAAATGGATAGAACAACAAATGTCTCAAGTTCTCCACATACTGGTATGTGCATGCTGCGCAGCGCGCTCTCTCTCTCTCTCTCTCTCTCACGCACAGCCGCACAAAAATTTGCAACACACTATAGCTGTATACATCCTTATATATCCAAATATATCATGCTGCCTCAATTGTTAATTAAAGCAACTGATATATAAGGTATAAGCTCCTAGTTTACAAAAAAGGAATATATTCTGACTGAATTGTGAACCCTTGCGACTTAAAAATTGCAAATCTACATCCGTTATATATATTTATTATTAACTCAAAGTTGGATCCTTTATACGCATTTATGGGTATGCATTATTTAAAATGACCTACTGCTATGGTATTAGCTAGAAAGGATAAATTGGGTTGTTTAAGTGATTCAATATTGCCGCAGTGTTAATATATTACCTTGAGAGATTTCACGCAAAACTCTTATTTATATTAGACGAGGCCACGTGAATATAGCCGAATATGGCAATATCGATTACTTGAAATATGTAGTACTGAGACTTCATTCCAAGCTCAATCGATTTCATTCAAAGATTCTAAGCTAGACACTGTGAGAGACTCTGTGCGGCGTCCTAGTAAGCAACTACCATGGAGATATATCATGATATTTTAACTTTGGGTGGCTTGAACCTACTGTACTGTAAATTTAAATTATCCACAAAATACGACGACGGTTGTCAAATATATAGTAATCCGGGTATCCACAATATCGATCTGCCATGGTGATCTAAATCATCGGTGATTTTTCAACGTTCAAGGATCGAGCATCCATATATAGATTAGCATATGGCAGCCCCATGGTATATATATATATTTACTTATGCTTCTAATAACGGAATTTGTCAATCTTCTACAGTATACATATATATACTATATATATATATAGTATACTGTATGGATATATGTAGATTTTTAAAGCGATGTCTCAACTGATCGGCTGGAAATGAGCTTGCAGCTTTTTGATTTGAAGAAAATGGAGCGCCGAGCTAATGCCAATCATTTCAGTTATAGAATATCCCACTATATATAAGATCGATCGATAATCGACATCCGATGTTTCACGATATACTGGATACACTCCATCCATGTATGCATATGGTATAAAGCTATCCCTGCCATGGTAGTGTATGCTTTCATCCATATATATATATCTATATATATAAATATCTTATAAGTCCGAACTTCAAATAGAACATTATGTATGGATTCTACCTTAACAAGTAACTCTTACGGATTGTCTATCGCGGATGACAAATTCACTCATCGAGTGATGGGACCTTATTATTGAAGTTATGTTCTGTGCACATGAGCTTATAAGCAATCTAGGCTATCAGTAATTACCCCTATATTCTACAAAATGCTATACGAATTTATTCAAAGGGGCTAATAACTTGAAAACAAACCCCCATTGACATTGGTGGTATTCTATAAAGGTGAAATTCATTTCCATAAATACGATAAAATCATTTATTATACAAATATATGTATATATCAGTAGGGTTTGATAAATTGAGAAAAATTCACGTTGAAACGGCGCATACCTCCTGGGATGGCTGCGGATATCTTTAAGCGATTGTTCACTTAAATTACAATCTAGTGTAACTATATATATAAATATGCATGTACAATCTTTGCCATACCATGGTACTAACCGGTGGCCATGCATATGCATATTCGGATATAATCTTCACCATAGTTGTTATAGAATAACAGCCACAGGGGTGAAATTTTGGAGTTCTACACATTTTTCAAAATATCGGTCGTTAACAACCGTCATGAAGCAGCCTAATTATTGCAATGAATCCATGTTGATCTAAATCGATCTTCATTAACAACGGCACCAGCCGGCCATCAATAAAGTTTGATTTTTTTCAGGCTGGAACCTGTAACAATCGATTGAAAAACCGTTCAGTTAATACCAGCTGCCATGATCACAGCGTGGGTTCAACAAGTTATAACCCGTGGCTAAGATTTGAATAACTTTAGAGCTTAGACAAGCTATACTCGGCAGATCAGCTGGTCTACATTCATTCAAATTTATATATCAATCAAATAAATATCCTGGGCCAACTTAGTGTACATGTAGATCTCGAGGGTCCTATAGTATTTTCAATTGTATTATATCCGAACTCAGGCAAAAAATGGTGCTAACTATTCACCAGGACTCCGTATCTCCATTCACCGATCTAAGGAGCATTTAAACTAGAAATAGCAATTGATTAAATTTTATATAATTAAAGCTAAAGGCCAATGTTATATATAACCATACCATATGAAGCATTACACATATCCTATAGTATGGCAGAGCAACTACTCTTTGATGTTGAATCTATGCAGTAAAGCTTCAATTGATGTAACTGGGATTCAGACCAGCCTATATATTCAAGTCATATATGGTGTGTATTTATTAAAAGATTCATCTGCCATGGTAAAGTGCACCCATGGATACGCGTGGCATCATGCACCTATGCGCTTACATAATTAGACACGCGGCCTAAGACATCCAATGCTATATATAGCTGTCCTAATAATTAATACATGCAAAAGCAAAAATAAAAACCCCTGTCACAGAGTCTTGGACGTCAATTATAATTCATGATTGCAATGACATCCATGCACAATTTACAGCAAAAGCCCACATTAGCTCGCTTGGCTCATAGCTCTAATCTATGGCTTCATGTCTCCATATGATTCTGTTGCTTAAGAAATTTGGACATGCTTTCACTTCTTATACGCACAAAATTATCAATTGTGTCGATAATTACCTTATCTAATACCTTTAATTAACACCCAAATAGACTAATGAAAACTCAACTATAAAAACTGCATGATATCCTCTAGTTTTCTTGAATATTTCTCATCAACAAACACTCATTCATTCTTTTAACAAGCAAACCTACACTCTTTTACTCAAGAAACACACTCATTCACACACAATATAAAAATGCAATTCACTACTACTACTTTATTAGCTGTTTTCACTTTAACTGCTATTGCATCTCCAACTCCAGGTAACACTGTCATTAAAAATGGTGGTAACGGTGGTATTGGTGGTGATGGTGGTTCATCAGGTAATGGTGGTAGTGGTTTAATTGGTGGTAAATCTGGTAACGGTGGTAATGGTGGTAAGTACATTTTGTTATATGAACAATCCATTTGAACTCCATTTCATTTCTGCACTTATATTCTGAGCTATAAAAACTTTTTCTAATAATAAGAGCAGGACAGAAATTGAGCTTTTTCATACATCGGATTTCAAAATTGAGAAAATTACTAACGAATTATAGGTAACGCTGGTGGTGTTGGTAACATTAACTACATTTCAAGTTTAACTGTTGAACAAAAGAAAGGCTTATTAGCTGAATTATTAGGTGGTTTATTGTAAATTTACATTCAGACACATCTAAATATTCTAATCAAACCCACTCTATGTATACATATGATATCATGAGTGTCTTTTTATTCTTCATTCTTTGCATATAAACAACCAAGCATGCATTTTGTTCAATTGTTACTATATTTATAGAACATTTTCTCGTTTATTATTTTATTAATATATCTACCAAACTTTCCTAACTAGTTCGAACTATTTTCCAAAATCTGGTCGTCTATTGTATCGCATCAGTTATATACACTACCAGGCTTAGTTATATATTGCCAGCTTTAATACCCCGCTTTATATACTGTATAATATTTATACTATAGTAATGTGGGTGTAAATTCTTACACTTGCGCTTAAGCGTACAAGAACGATTTAAAAGCCGTTTAATAAGCGGCTTTCAATCGTCAGAGCAACCAACCTTAAAGCTTAAACATCATACAAATGACCCTTCCCAATTATAGATACAGTAAAAGCCTATACAGTATTCAAAAAACAAGGCCAATTTAGTTTTGATGCTCTTATCAAGCGGTACAAAATAACAAAGAGAACCTATGTATCTCATTTCAACACATTCTAATCCCTGCATCCCTTCTCTTTACTATATATCTGGATATTATGAATGCTTGAAATTGATCCCAGCCTAGGTTGGATATTAATTTAACCCCTGTTTAATTTTTTCAGTTTTTCTTGAAAATTTTCACCCCACGCCTTTGTATAGGTTTCTCCCGCGCGCCTTTAAACACAACGTCTTTACACCCGCTTGAGACACTGTCAAGCAGTCAATAATCACGCGCGTGCTCCCAATAATATGCGAGGCTGAACTTTTTTTTATCAAAGCGAAAAATTTCTGTTCATCGCCTATCGCTCCAACTACAAATTTTTTTTTTTTCAAAAAGCTAAACAAACAATCTTGACATCCACATACTATAATTGTAACAAAATGAGTACTGAAGAAGAAAAACAACAAAAGATTTTTGAATCTTTAGCAGATTTATCTGACGAACAAGGTAAAATTGAAGATGAAATCAATGAATTAGCAACTAGAAAATTAATTCCATTATTTGAAAAAAGAAGAGAATTAGTTTCAGAAATTCCAAAATTTTGGATTTCAGTTTTATTAAATTCAGGTGCAATTGAAGATGATATGAGCGTTGAAGATATTCCAGTTTTGGAACATTTAAAAGATTTATATGTTGAGTATGATGATAAAACTGTTAAAAATTTTACAATTAAATTTGAATTTGAAGAAAATGAATATTTGGAAACTTTAAAATTAGATAAAAAATTCACATTTGTTGAAGCTGACAAAGAAAAAGAAACCCCAGCTAAATATATCAGTGAACCAGTTGACATTAAATGGAAAAAAGATGTTACAAAAAATCAAGATGATTCATTCTTTAATTGGTTCAAATTTGTTGGTGAAGGTCCAGGTGATTATCAAAATGGTGAACAACTTGCATTAACCTTATCTGATGAAGTTTTCCCTCAAGCTTTGAAATTTTATATCGATGTTGCAGGTGATGATGATGATGAAGATTTTGATTTAGAATATGATTTGGAAAATGATTCTGAAACTGAAGACGGTAAAGATAAAAAGGATGAAGAACATGAAGATGCTCCACCAAAAAAGAAACAAAAGAAAGACGACGAAGAATAAACCTTTTGAATTTCATGTGTAATAATATAATGAAAGTTATTTAATATATCTAATACTATGTTTTTGTTTTTATTTTTATTATTTAATCACTAATATCCATCCCATCATCTTCTCGTAAGAAATCCTCCTCTGGTACCGCAGTATACTGTCTAAATGCACTTCTTGAGTTATATAATGGACGTCTTTGAAATCTTGAACTTATATGACCCCATAGTCTTGTTGCTACAGTAGGGATAACCGAAACAACAGCCACAACCCCAGCCACTGCTATTGCAATATACTGAATAATTAATGGTTGATCATCATTATCTTCACCTAGTCTAATTTGACCGTATCGTTTACTATAATGATCCCATACAATAACTGCAATTACAACTGCCATACCAATTGGTAATACAATTACTAAAAATAATGCAAATCCTCTTAATCCTCGATGTTTTTCTTCATATTTCTTTTCTTGTCCAGGACATGGATGGGAAATGATTTTATCTAATTCTTTACCACCTTGACATGTACTTAGAGGAATTTTTCTATAACCTGTTGGTTCCCAATATTCAATTTTATTTGGCATTTCTTTACAAACCTTTTTATGATCTGGTGGAGTGAATCCTTCAACTAATTGACATGAACCATCTTTAGCTCTAAAATAATTTAAATCACATTCAAAATCTTGTCTTGTACATGTACAATTTTTAATAATTTGTTTATTATCATTAATTCGATGTCCAACAAAACAATTTCGATCTGGTAATTTTCTATAATATGAAGCTTCGTGACCAAATAAACAACCATCCAAATCTGGGTGACTTGGTGTCCATAATTCAAAATCATCATTATCTTCATCTTCTAGATTTAAATTACATTTTCTATCAGTTAGTCCAGTAAAATCAATTTGAATTGCAATAGATTTATCACCATCTTTTCTTGGTGCTCTACCTGTTAACAAGAATTTTCTACTTTGGTCTGATGGAATTGTTGCAATATCATTAATTTTGATCAAATCTTTACTGAATTCATATTCATTCCAATCAACACCTTCATTTAGTGAATATTTGACTTTATTAGTTGGTTCATGATGATCTACCAAAACAATAATAGCACCAGAATCACCAAATTCCCACATATTTTCACCTTTTGCAACTTCATACCATTCAACACCACCATCTCTTGTAAAATATGTATTTGCTTCACTAATATCTGTTAATTCTTCACCAACATTACCAATACCCATCATCATCCCAATTGCACCTGGGGAACTAAAAGTATCTCGATAATCTTCTCTTTCTGTATATCCATGTAAATTTAATGAACAATCTCCACTACAACTAATTCTTTTATTATCAGTACCAACTTTTGGTGCTTTTAAATATTGCCATTCAGCTCCATCATTATGGGTAATCATTGATCTTAATTTTTTCCTTTCACCACCTAATGCTTTCTTAGCGTTTGATACTATATTAACAATTGCAACACCTTCTAAACCTTCCATTTTTTCATAATCAACAAATCCATTACCATTTCTATTAACATGTTCTAATGATACAACATAATCAGTACCATTACTGTTTGATTTTAGTAATGGGCCATACTCTGCACCTGGTCGACTACTTGCAGTAACATGAACAAAGATAGCATTAGTGACTGATTCCAATACTGTATACGCTTGTTGTTTTTTAATCTTGAAATTATGAGGAAATTTGGCTAATGCGAAATTCTCACCATCAATTGATACTTGTAATTGTAAAGTATCTTTTTCTTTAGGATTGATCTATAATGTTAGTTTTTTTTTCTCTTTTTTTTTTTTTTTTTTCCCTTTTCTCTTTAAACATACAGCTGCAACAATAATACATTCATATTCCAATGCAAACCCAATAATATCGTCAAAATGTTTCTTGGAACTTTTAAACCAGTTTTCAGAACTAATTAAATTAGTTTGTAATTCATGATTTTTTGAAACAATTTTTTCACATAAAACCAATTTTTCTTTCTGTGGAGCAAAACTACACTTTTTAACATCTTTTTCTAATTGATCCCATGTTTTACCACCATCTGTTGAATAATAACTAATTAATTGACAATCAAATGAAAAGAAATCATCACAACCTTTTTCACCATGATAGATTAACCAATTTTTTGTTTTGTGAAATGAAAAAATTGGTCCACCAATTTGAGTTGGCGGTGCTGGTTTAGCTGGTAATTTATGTTTTGTAAAAGTTTGTGCCCGATCAGTTGTAATATATAATTCTTTATTTGGAGTTAATAAATAAACTTCATTTGGTTTTTCAGGATGTGGGAACATTGCAATAATAGTTTCTTTAGGTAACTTTTCTTCCCACTTACCACCTTGATCATGAGATACATAAAACTTATCTTGTGTAGTTCTCAATAAAACAGTTTCATCACTTTTATCATCTTTTAAGGGTAAATAAAAATAATCAAAAATTTCTCCATCAAATTTGAAATCTTTATGTTTAACTTTTTTATCATTTTCCAAAATACTTAGATCACAATTTTCTTCAACATATTCTGGAGCTTCACCTTTACATTTATTGCCTGGAACTTTTCTCAATCCACTTTTTCTTTTACCTTTAGTACATTTCCATTCATAATCTTTTGGAATACATTTATTATCAACTTTTTTGTAGTCAACATCACATTCAAAATCTTCATCAGTACAATCACATGGTTCACTTTTAGCCAATTGTTCATGATATAAATCTCCAACATAGCATTCACTATCAGTCTTTTTCCTCATGAAATATTGTTTTTCACCCATTAAACAACTTGGTTTATTATCAATATCATACCTTGCATACCATTTTTCAAAATCTTTATCACCGCATTTTCTTTTAAACATACCATTGAAATCAATAGCTAAAGAAGCATATCCATTTGAAGTTTCTCCTAATAAAACAAATTTTTGTGAAGTAGAATCTGGTGTAGTAACCAAAAATTGTGGTTCAATTTTAGTGTTTAATTTGAATTCCTCCCATGTATCACCTCTATCGGTTGAATAAAAAGCTTTATCACTCATACCATCATAACAAGCAACCATTATATTCCCTTGATCACCAAATTCATACAATTGAGCATCATTATGTGAAATATCCCATGTTAATCCATTATCATGACTAATATACATATCACCTTTAAAATATGGTCCTAATTTTTTACCTTTATTACCAATACCAGCCAAAATACCTGGGGCAGGTGAACTAAAAATTCTACCAATATTTCTATGATCTGTAACTGAATGTAAATGAATAATATCACCATTTGATGCCCTTAAATCATTCCATGTTCTACCATCATCATATGAAATTCTTGATTGAATGCCATCTTCAATAACATTAGCTAATAAAATTCCTTCAACATTTTCGACTTTTTCAATATCAACTAAACCTAAAATGTTTCGATGAGTATGCTCCAATGATTTAGTGAATTGAGTACCAGTTGAATCACTAACATATAAGGTACCAGTCTTACCTAATCCCAAAACATCAACATGTAATGAATAGGTACTGGATTCTAAAATAGTATAACTAGTTGGTAATTGATCAAAATCAGCTTTATTGAATTCTTTTAAATCTGTTGAAACATATAATTCTACACCTTCTTCAGTTTTTGATGCCGCAACAAAAAACTTCCCTGATGCACCTAATCCAATAACATTTTCAATATCATGTTCTTTTTTGGTTTTAAAAAAATTATCACTTACTAAAAGTTTATCTTTAGTGGCACAAACAATACCATTAGACAATCCATCAAATAATTCAGATGAACTACCAAATTCACATAACTTGGCATCATCAATTAATTTTTTAGAATTTTTGAACCCATTAGTTGTATAGTAGAAAACATCTTTACAATGGCCTTTATTACAGTCAACACCTTCAAATAATAAATGATCTGGATTTTCTTTACTAAATTTGATTGGGATTCCATCAATTGTTGGCTTATTGATTTTAAATTTTTGCCATGTTTCACCTCGATCTTTAGTACTATAGTGTTCATTATGTAAAGTCAAAGCATAGGCTCGAAAACTATCAAATGGATGTTCAACTAATAAAAATGTATCATCTAAAACTTTATCCCATGATTCCCCATCATTTTTTGATCTCATAATTTTATAATCACTGCCATGCAATAAAATAGTTGAACTATCATTGAAATATACCAATCCCTGTGGCGGACTTAGAGCCGATTTCTTCACCTTTGGAATTGAATTCGATGATGCTGCTGCTAATAGTGGGAGTATCAGCAACCACAGTTGCATTAATATCATCTTTTTAGTATTAATAATTCAATAAATAGTTAGTATAGTTAGTTTAAAGTTGATGAATAGAAAGTAGTTTGTTTGTTGTTAATGTTAAGGTGAATCGAATCTAACTAAATCTGGAGGTGAGTTTTGCTGCGTGTAATCTACTTTATTCAGGCGGCTGGGCAGGGAACAAGCTTGTACGTTTAATACACCGGAGTGTCGGCGCCTTCACCCTGGTACTGCCACACACACACACACACACACACACACACACACACACGTCAGTACAAAATATTGGGATCAAACGAAAAGATCGCCATTACAAATTGAAACCCAATAGACATTTTTCATCCATAAATTTATATTAATCCATTAGAATAAAATGGGACCAGGAAATTTGAATCTAAAAAAATCATGGCATCCGGGGTTGCAAAAAAACCAGGCGATTGTTCGAAGAAAAGAGCAAGAAGCGCTGGAAGAAAGGAAAAAGATGATTGAAAAATCCAAAGAAATAGAAAGAGAAAAACAACAAAAAGAGCTGGAAGATTTACATGATCAAGCTAATGGTGAGAAACGAGTGAAAAGAATGGAATGGATGTATTCTGGTTCTGCAACAGCTGAAGATGAGAATGAAGAGTATTTATTAGGAAAGAAGAAGGTAGATTTAGCTACAATAAAGACGGAAGAATCGAAAGAGGACGGTAAAGAAGTAAAAGAAGAAAAGAAGAAATCATTGAATAAAAATGATCCATTGTATTTATTAAATAAAAAACAACAAGAGTACTTAAAAGATCGTCACAAGGATTCTAAAAAGTCTAATTATTCTAGTCATTCTGGTCATTCCAATAGTCGTGATAAGCATTATTCTTCAAGGCATCGAAGTAGAAGTAGAGAAAAACATAGAAGTGATAGAGATAGACGAGATAGAGATAAATATCGAAATGACGATAGAAAACATTCTAGTCATTCTCGATCTGGTCGACATCGTTCTAGTAGTCATAGAGATACTGAAGATAGTGATAGGAATAGAGATAGAAGTAGATCACCATATAGAAGTAGGTCTAGTAGATCAAAGAGATAATAATGATCTAGATACTTTAACTACATTCAACCCAACTGGTCCTTGAGAATTGTTTAAACTTGCACCACTCAATGCAGACCATGATTGTTGTGTATTAGTATCAGGTACTCTAATGTATGCATTCAATTCATCATTTTTCAATATGTCTACTGAAATAGCTTCACCATGGATCCCTAAAAATCTTGACAATGCTTGGTTAATTAATAACCTCCATGTAATTAGATCAATTTCACTGGAACTATTATAAAATTACAAGTTAGTTTATTATTATAAATGAATATATTTCTTACGCTTTTAGATGCAAATAGGTATAATCAGTAGTAGTCGTGAAAGTCATGATAAATAGTTGTAATAATTGATTTAATATCAATGATGTGTTGATGTTTTGAGGGAAGAAAAAAATGGTGTTGAAAAAAATTTCAACTGCAAGAAGCTTATCGTTCCTTTAACAACTTATTACGCTTTTCTCTCTTTCTAATACGTGCAACCCGCTTAGCATGCATGGTTTTAGCCATCAATTCATATCGTTCTTTTTCTTCTTTAGCCTTTCTTCGTTCTTTCAAAGCATTGATATGATCATCTCTTTCTTGTCGTCGTTCTTGTTTTGATTCTTGTTCTTGTTGTTTCATAGCTTTAATAGCCATATCTTTTTGTCTTCTTTTTTCATACTTTTCTCCCAATTTGTTAGTACCTCTTACTGGTTTTTTAGTAACTTTCCAATCCCTATTACTAACTCGTTTCCCAAGTGGTTTTTCTTCTTCAGTAGCAGCTTTTTTAACAACTACACTATTATCCCTAGCTTCCTTTGGAGGTTCATTAACAGTCATTTTGGTTTCTTCTACTTCTCTGATAGGTTCTGGTGATGAAGGTTCACTAGTACTGGTGAATCTTTTAAAAAAGTTGCTGAGCATGTTGAGTTTCTGCAGCTGAAATTTTTTGAGCCGCTCACAGATTTAAATAATTTTTGTAGAAAAAAAAAAAAAAAAAATTTTATTAAAAATCAAAGAAAAAATTTTGTTTCAGAAAATTTTAAAAATTAATAATAAAACTTGGTGTGCGCAGGAGTCAAGATCGGAGTTCCGCGATTTTCTTGAATTACACTTCATGGAATCCGGCCGCGTGTGCAAATATTAACTTATCCATATCCTTTATGATCGCTGAAATTTTACCCACCTTTTAATACTGATGTGGATAATTCAGCCTAAAAAAGTCATTTGCAGTGCTTTCAATAGCTAGACTACATCCAATTTTCATCTTCTAAATACCTATATTGTGATGGGATAACTTTATTTTCAAACAAGAAACATTCATATGGGCTGAATTATGTGAAATTTGGCCACGTTTGTCCGTATTTTATCCATTTGGTGAATGCTCTTTTTTACCTGAAGCCTGATATATCACTAAACACTGTTAGGCTCTTAAATAGGATAACTGATAATACGATAATACTTATGCCTCTATAGTGAAAACCAAATTTAAAACGCGTAGTTGAATTCACGCTAGCTTTAAATTCGCGTTCTGGTCCTAGAGAGTATGCCACCGATTCCTAGAAAAAAATAAACTGTATCTTTCTTGATCCAAGCGATATCTGGGTCAACTTAATTATTAAGAAAATTCTGCAATTATATCAATAAATCAGACTATAGGTTATAACTTTGTAATATTACTGTATGCTTTCAATATATATATATAAGACAAGCCTAGGCTGTTTGCAATGGAATATTGATTCCCTTATATTATAAATTCAATTGGTTGTAGTTGACGAATATAGTTAACAATTGTTGTTAAAATTAAACTTTTTATACCGAAAAATAGTAGTGGAATAAATAATAAAATACTAATTTAAAATATATTGTAAATTAAAAGTACCTTTATGAAATAAATTATGAGTTAAAGAATAAATTTCTAGTATCTAAATTTAAATTTAACCAGTTGTAAATAAAGGAGTTTATTATAAGGCAAAGTGAAACATAATACAGTAATACCGTGTTGCAAATGTAGATAAATAAAGAATAAGGTTATAAATCCATATATATATGTTGAGTTCAAGCATATTAATTATATTGCATGCATGAGCACCTAATAAGCTTAATAGAATGACGTTTAACCCAACAATATATTATAATAGCATACATGTTTATATTCGTTCAAAAATTACCATGGTATGTTCACCCTATGTAGCATGCACCTGCACCATGGCTGCATGCAGCTGTGTATAATAAATATCGATAATCAAAAACCGAAAATGCTCTATTGTCAAGCTTTAAAATTTGTTGATATATAGCTTTGTAAACCATGAAAATATATCAATGACCGGTACATACTGATCGGGCTTTACAAATCTTTACACTCATGATTGAACGATTATTAAGTTATAATGTTATATGAACTGGCCACCATCAAATCTGATAAGCAGTTCTTGTCATTATTCTAATAAGCTTCTAATTCTTTTAAATGATTAGCTATTGCTGAATTTTGACGTTAGATTTTGCTGTAGGTAATAATATCCATAGAGATTCAGGAATGGGTTAACCTGCAGCATCAATCTGATGAACTGTCAACATTTTCAGCCACAGCCGTTATCGGTTTGAATTTCGGGCCGGTATTATTTCATCGGAGTTCATCTGGAGGCGAGGAAATTTGAAATTTTTCAAAAGCGGGGTGAGAGAAAATTTTCCATGCCTAGAGAATATCCACCTAGAAATTATCATAGATGAAATTAAATATTCATGAACAAGTCAATATAGAAGATAGTCAATTCAATAGATAATCTAGTAATATACATGTAATCTAAATGTTCAGTAAATTAACAATTGAATGTGTATCATCGCTACCGTATGAACTGTAATGCCATTGATATCGCATCGACTTTCTGAAGGTTTTGAAAAGGTCTTGGATTGATAAATATCTGATTTTAGATAATTTTGACCCACTTTATTATTATGACTCCTTTTTTATTTTAAAAAAAGGTTCTTAAACAGCCTCAAGAAGTACTACACGTGACTTTTTGCAATTTATTAGGTCTAAAAAGTGATTTTCAAGCCACATTGTGGAGTCCAATCAGAAGCTTCAAAAATTCGTGATCTTGCATATCATTAATATATAAGTAGATCTAATTCCGACAGGCATTTCTATTTTTTGGAAAATATTTTAATAATTCGTTATTATCAGATAAAACAATATGAAATTCGAAACTTTGCAATTACATGGTGGCCAAAAAGCTGACCCAACAACTGGTGCAAGAGCAGTTCCAATTTATGCTACCACTTCATATGTTTTTAACGACTCTCAACATGGCGCTGATTTGTTTGCATTGAAAGCCCCTGGATACATTTATTCACGACTTGCTAATCCTACAGTCAGTTGCTTGGAGGAGCGTATCGCTTTATTGGGTTCGTTTTTTAATATTACTTGATAAAAGAGGGTGTTTGTTGATGGTTTGGTTGAAGGTTTGCGAAAAATTAGCTACAAATTTTGGAGTTAGTGGTTTGATGTGTGCGTGAATTCGATTCCAACCCCGCTCCACTTTTTCACTGTGGTACGGCTTTTTGCAATACCAACTAAACTCTGAGACATCATTATTTATTTTTTTATAATGGAGTAAACTAACATTAATAGAAAATGGAGCAGCAGCTTTAGCAGTTGCATCAGGCCAGGCATCACAATTTGTTGCTATTTCAGGTTTAGCACATCCAGGTCATAACATTGTTTCAACCTCATTTTTATATGGTGGTACTTATAATCAATTTAAAGTTTCATTTCAAAGAATTGGTATTGACGTTAGATTTGTTGATGGTGATAAACCAGAAGATTTTGCAAAATTGATTGATGAAAATACTCGTGCATTATATATTGAATCAATTGGTAATCCAAATTGTAATATTCCAGATATTGAAGCTATTGCTAAAATTGCACATGATAATAATATTCCATTAGTTGTTGATAATACTTTTGGTGCAGGTGGTGCAATTGTTAGACCAATTGATCATGGTGCGGATATTGTTGTTGAATCTATGACTAAATGGATTGGTGGTCATGGTACTACTTTAGGTGGTATTATTATTGATAGTGGTAAATTTAAATGGCAAGGTAACGACAAATTCCCTCATTTAAATAAGGCTGATGCTTATAAAGGGTTAGATTTTAATAGTACTTTTGGTAATGTCGCATATGCTGTTCATTTAAGAGCTGAAGTTTTACGAGATTTTGGTCCAGCTTTAAATCCAATGGCTGCATTCCAACTTTTACAAGGTGTTGAAACTTTATCATTAAGAATTGAGCGACATAATGAAAATGCTTTAAAATTGGCTAAATATTTAGAATCAAATAAACATGTTTCATGGGTCAGTTATCCAGGTTTGGAATCTCATCCATCACATGAATTAGCTAAAAAATATTTAAGAAATGGCGGTTTTGGTGCTGTTTTAACTTTTGGTACTGAACATCCAGATAAGGTTGTTGATGAATTGCAATTGGCTTCTAACTTAGCTAATGTTGGTGATATGAAAACTTTAGTTATTGCTCCTTACTATACTACTCATGCCCAATTAAATGATGAGGATATGAAAAAGAGCGGTGTTTCAAAGGATACTATCCGTGTTGCTGTTGGTTGTGAACATATTGATGATATTATTGAAGATTTTGAACAATCTTTCAATAAATTGTAATGATTTTAATTAAACTTATAGATGATTAATTATGTAATTTCTTGTTTTGACTAATTTATATTTTTGATGATTTTTTCACATAATTTTGATATTACTTGTTTTACTAGTATTATAACTAAGGCTAGTCAATTATAAAAATTTAATGGCTTCTATAGATGCGTCCAAATGTCAGATAGAGTGCTCAAATAGTTCTACCAAATATATTGCTATATATATATATATATATTGGCTTTGCACCTATAGTTTAGATCTCTCACATGTCTGTATTAATCTGTTACTAGCTCCAGTATACGTTATAGCGGTATCAGATCACCGTTTTTACTGATAATATTAGATCTCGAGTTACATTGATGTTATACTATTGTTTGCTATGGCTTGTTTCAGTACGTATATTGCTATTACATGTTGGAAATATTTATATCAATGATGAGTGAATATAAATACAGGCCAAATTTATATTTACGCGATTTTTTTGTAGAATTAATCATAAATTGTAAATTAACTTTTAATATATATACTAACTCAATAACAATCTAAACACAAGCAAATAATTGGCTATATTATTTGTGATTGCAATCTATTCGGAGCTTATCGATCTAGGGCTTTAAATGTATATACCCATTGTAATAATGCCGAATAAAGGTATACGTTACAATTAATAAGAATTTTGATTAACAGCTTGCGAGTTCAATATTAATATTACCATGTATTTTGACTGCAGCTATATATACAGTTGCACAATATTCCCATACTTACTTTATCCAGATATTATATATACCGTAGCTTAATTAAAAGTTATATATAAATCTATATACTTTTTATATACATAAGGCCGCGTCATGTTTAATTGATGTTTTACTCGCGTAAACTAGTGAAACATACTATGGTACGGCCATGTATATTAATTGCGCATATGTCTGTTTGGTAGTTGAAGTATAAATATATATATGTTGCAGCTTGAATTAGTAATTAACTATGGTATAATTAATCGCTAGATGTTACAGCACATGTCGTGTTAATGTTATAATTATAATTATAAATATAAATATAGTAAGGTCAATTACAGCTAGAGCATGCATGCTTAAATGCATTTATAATTATATCTGGAAAACAAATTAACAACAATGATAGTAACAAAATATTAATCTGATATTCAAACCACAGATATCTGAAGACTCACCGGTTTTCAGCCCAGTTAACTAATTAACAATTGATCAATTAATTGAGCAATTGACCGCTAGAGTTAACCAGGATCCTAGGACCCTAGGCTTGAGAAAACTAATCGCTGGAGCATTGATTTTAAGTTATTTCAAATCAATATATCGTCAAATCTTGTTAACAATTGTTGCGCGCTAGATATAATAAATAACAAAATTTTTTGTGTGCATGGTTCTTTAGGGTTCTTTATAATAATTAATAAATCCCGATGATTATAAATATCTGTTAATACCTAGGCTTGAATCACTTTAATGAATTCAATCGTTAATCAATTGCTGCAACCCCACCTTCTGAATTTAATATCGCTCTATCTAGATCGTCGAAGGCCTTTACTAGTTTTTCAATTTGCGTATTTAATAAAGCACATTGATAAATAATTAATGTGATCTGTTGTTTTTCGCTCACCACATGGACAGATTCATGAACCTTCACCTCTAACTGTTAAATCAACAGAACGTGCCCCATTGCAATTGTTAATTAACAAATGCACGACCCATTATAATCAGTTCGATATTGAATTGACTTTGATATTCATTTCTTTGAGGTGGTTTTAATTGATTTACATAGGCTAGTTTTATCAATCCTTGAAGCCACTTTAAGTTTTTCAACAATTGATCGATATGTGGATCCAATATCAGATGAATTATAACTCTCTTGCCATTTTAACTCAATCTCTTGCACTGCTTTTGTGGCTGATTTATAACTTTAACTTTTGTTCGAATCTTTCTACTGCAGTTTCACCTGCTTCATCTTTTTCTTTACATTTTCATGGGGGATTAGGAGTATATATGGTGCTGGTTACCCACTTAACAGATCTCGAGCTTGTTGAGAAAGAAATGTTGAATCAATGACCCATTAAATGTTGAATCAATGACCCATTGTTTTCACCGGCTGTGATCATTGGGTTATTACTGGCCAATTAACTATAATTGTATTAGTATAATTAAGCCGATCTTAAATTTAATGGCATAATAGCAGCCTCAACTAGAAGCTTCGTTTTGTATATAGATTATTGTTTGTTGGTTGAAATCTTTTAATCTACGACTTATAAATATATATGTCTGTCCAGCCGGTGTCAAGGGCTCAAGAAGCCAACACTAGCGCTACTATGCGGCACAAAGCATAATTATAATATATAGCTCTAGATTATATATATATATTTATATATATGTACACGAAATTTAACTGCTTCATCTTTTTCATTGCAGTCCCATGGGGGAGTAGAGGGTATATGCATGGTGTTGGGTATACATATAAGCAATCAACATGGGTTTTAGACAAATGAATGGCCTATATTTTTGTTCTTTTGTGTTAATTAGACTACAAATAGCCAATATTGAATTGATTTACAGTCAGAAATAGCATTTTTGAGGAAAAAAACGGGAATTTTTCCAAAATTCTGTGAATATAATTGTCATTAATTTTACTGTATTGTCGCTTTGGTTGTGTGGTGTAACGGTTATCACATCAGATTTTGATTCTGGGAACCCCGGTTCGACTCCGGGCACGACCTCTCGGAGTTAATATTTTTGAGTTATTTTTTTAAATAATTTTATATTTTTACTTGAATTGATTGATTATTTTGATATTATCGTATTAATCATTCTTTTTTTATTGGTATTCAGATATAAATTTGATTAATTATACCTGTTGAGATGACAAGACTGATGCTGATATAGCCACGTTAAAATAGACGAGCTCAAATAACACGTAAAAAATATTTGAGCGCAAGCCATATCTAGCAACAAAATGATTCACGCTATCCTTTGTTGTACTACGCCACAACAATCATAAACAAAAATTAAATCAAGTATTATTTCATCACCACAAACCTTTCACTCCACAACACACTTGACAACTTAATCAACAAAGTACAAAATGTTTGGAGGAGGTCGACAGCCAGCAGGAACAGGAGCACCAGGCTTACCAGGTGGTATGCCACCACGTACAGGTACTCCTACATCGCAATCTAGTCAATCTAGTCAAGCTTCATCACAGTATCAAAAAAACTATTCAAGAATTCCACCAGGTGGTGGTACACCAGATTATAACAATGGACATCATGGACATCCTTTCACAGTTCAAAAACCACCAAATGAAAAATTTGTTTTGAACAATATTCTAGCAGTTCCACCAGGATCTTTTCAATCAGGTTCACATGTTATTTGTGATGACAAATTTGTTTTTACAGTTCAAGAAGATCGATCTGTCCAGCCAGGTACAATTGGTGCAGGTGGTGTTCAAAGAGGTTGGTGTCAATGGAGTTTTGATGCACCAACTTACATTAAACCATTTGATATTTTTGCGAATAATAATAAAACTGCTTATTTGGCAGAAATTAGTTTGGAAATTGATTTCTTATCAAAGGCAAAAGCTGTTAATACTCCAATTGAACACGATGAATTAGTACAAAGATTTTTAAGTATTTTTAAAAATCAAATTTTATCTCATGGTCAAGATTTAGTTATGGAATATAAGGCAATTAATTATAGATTAAAAGTTACATCAACCCAAGTTATTGATTTGGCAAATAATGACCCAAATTTGATGGTACCAAATAGAAGAGGGATTTTGAAAGATAATACTGATATTTCTTTTGTCAAAGATCCAAGAAGTCCTATTAATATTAAAGGTGGTGGTAGTAACAAACCAAGAGCTAGCGCAATTATCAATCCAGATTTTAGTTTTGAAGCAATGGGTATTGGTGGTTTAGATGAAGAATTTAGTGTTATTTTTAGAAGAGCATTTGTTTCTAGAATCTATCCTCCAAGAGATATTGAAAGAATGGGAATTAGTCATGTTAAAGGGTTATTATTATTTGGTCCTCCAGGTACTGGTAAAACTTTGATTGCTAGACAAATTGGTAAAATGTTAAATGCTGTTGAACCAAAAATTGTTAATGGTCCAGAAATGTTAAATAAATATGTTGGTGGATCAGAAGAAAATATTCGAAATTTATTTAAAGATGCAGAATCTGAATATAAAGCAAAAGGTGAAGAATCTAATTTACATATTATTATTTTTGATGAAATGGATGCAGTGTTCAAACAAAGAGGTAGTCGTGGTGATGGTACCGGGGTTGGTGATAATGTTGTTAATCAATTGTTGGCCAAAATGGATGGTGTTGATCAATTGAATAATATTTTGGTTATTGGTATGACAAATAGAAGAGATTTAATTGATCAAGCTTTATTAAGACCTGGTCGTTTTGAAGTTCAATTAGAAATTTCATTGCCAGATGAAAAAGGTAGAAGACAAATCTTTAAAATTCATACAGCAAAAATGAGAAAGGAAGGAATGTTAAGTAATGATGTTGATATTGAAGAATTAGCTTCTTTAACCAAGAATTATTCTGGTGCGGAAATTGAAGGTTTAGTTAAATCTGCCAGTTCGTTTGCGTTAAATAGAAATATCAAATTAGATCCAGAAAAAGGTGGTGTTAGTTATCAAAGTAAAGAATTAATGTTAGAAAGAGCTGATTTCATACATGCATTAGATGAATCTAAACCAGCATTTGGTGTATCAGAAGAAGAATTATCAGATACTATTCGAGGTGGCATTATTAAATATGCACCACATGTTGATGAATTAATGAATCAAGGTGAAAAATTGATTAATCAAGTTAAACAAAGTTCAATGTTCCCATTGATTTCTGTGTTAATTCATGGTCCTGCAGGGTCTGGTAAAACTGCCATTGCAAGTTCTATTGCTTTGAAATCGGGGTTCCCATTTGTTAGAATGTTATCAACAAAAACTATGACTGGTATGTCTGAAGGTAATAAAATCCAATATATTACAAATCTATTTATGGATGCTTATAAAAGTACTTTAAATGTTATTGTTATTGATTCAATTGAACAAATTATGGATTGGGTTAATATTGGTCCAAGATTTTCAAATGCTGTATTACAAATTTTCAAGACATTCTTTGAACAAACACCTCCAAAGGATAGACGATTATTAGTTTTATGCACAACTTCTAACAGAAATGTTTTGGAACAAATGGATTTGGATAAATTTTTTAATACTGAGTTATACGTTCAAAGTGTATCATCAACTCAAGATTTATTACATGTTATGGATGAACTGAAATTTTTGGATCCACAAGAACGAAAACAAGCAATTGATCAAATTCAAAATGAAGTTGGATCTTCAGTATTAAATATGGGTATAAAAAATGTATTGTTCCATATTGAAGCAGCTAGAATTTCAAGTGATCCAATGGATGAATTTGTTAAACGAATTGTCAAAGCTATTGAAAATCAACCAGGTAGAAAAGTAGATTATTAAATTTTATAGTATTATATATATAAATTATCGTCTTTTTAATAAAATTTTTAAACATATCCAAATAAACCCACCTAGTATAACAGTACCTGTTAATAATTGTACAGTATTGTATGCTTGAATTGGTGCAATAGGAATAGTGTACTGGGTTAAAGAAGATTCTGGTTCAACATGTAAAAATAAAGTATCATCAGGGAACATTGATTCATAACCCAATGATTTGAAATTTGAATCACTTGTAATTTCTTTAGGACATGCCCAAAATACAACAGGTAATGGCATTTCTCCTATGAATTGTTCACTTTCATTTGGAACTTCATATCTTGAATGCATTGGTAATTCAAAAGTATTATTATTAGGATGATAGATTTCAATTAAAGCTTCAGAGCCCCATCCATCCACGTTCCAAACTGGTGCTTCTAAATCAGTTTCACCCCATACACCTATTAGTTTCCCTACTGCAGGTGATCCAACAGATCGATCCAAATCTTCTAGTTGATATTTATCCAAAAATAATGATTTAGGAATATTGTATTTTGCATATAATTTACAATTATTATTTGGGTTTTCCAAGTTTTTAAATTGCAAAACATGTCGTGGATGTAAACCAATAGGTTTATGGAACTTTGCATCAACCTTAGAATCGGGATATTGAATATGTCTAGGTGATACAAAAAATAATGCCTTTCCTGCTTTTGGTTCATCTATATTTCGAACAATCCCACTAACTCTATATTCATCATCCAAGACTTCTGATTGTAGTAATCCAACTTCAATTTTATGATCTGCTTTGTTGATCTCCATAATTGCGTCTCTTTTTGACCAGTAAGCTTCAAAAACTAGATCATCTTCTTTCTGTATATCATTTGGGGACCTTGGTAATTGTCCATAATTTATAAAAACTGAATCTGCATCTTTAACTTTATCACCAAATAATTCTACTAGTGTACCGGATTTGATTTTATCAAGACTATGAAAAGATCGATAATTTGGTGTGTCAACAAATGCAGAATCTTTTAAATTCCATCCTGCAAGTTCTTGAACTAATTGGGATGGTTCACAGCTGTTTAAACATTCAAGTTTTAAGCCCAATTCATCTGAAGTTTTGAAGGGGACATTATGATATCTATCACCAGATTTAGAGTAAGATAATTGAATCTTCTGATCTTTTAAAAGTGATTTTAGTTGAGAGGATAGTTCATTAAATGGGATGGTAATTCTATGTTGTAATGGTGATGTTTTGTCTGTAATGATTTTGGTCTTTTCGAATTCGAAACTTTGATCATTCTCTGGAACTAAAAAAAAGTACCTTTCCCTCATTGTTACTTTAAATGTTTTCTTGATGCAAATATTATGAAGATTGTGATACCAAATGCAGGTGCTGAGAACTCTCTAGTGTAGCCTTTCGAGTTGATTGTACTATTTATAATGCTTGATCTTGGATATCCAATGCTATATTATACAGAGTTGTTGACAAAGTAGTTTGTGATGTGATGTTTAATACAGATAACAAATCCAATAAATTAATTCTCCTCTGATTTATCAACTTAAGGTATATGTTTAATAGCTAAAAACGTCAAGGTATTTATACTTGTAAAGTTAAGGGCAGGTTAGGTTCGCGTGTCACCAAGATTTGCACGTATTTAAAGTTTTTAGGCTTCAGGGCGGGGTTGCGTTGGGATGTTGTTGATATACAGCTGATCTCCGTCCCTTCATTATGGAACTCCGCGTGTGATTGCTTAAGCGGGCCCAATCCATAGGCTTGCTAAGACACTCATCATGCATGAATCGTGGCGGGGAATTATTAGGATACTTAGAGTCAGTTGCCACTTTATCCTTTTTTCATTACTAAATAAACAACTCACAGCTATTAATCCAATATCATTGGTAAACTTGTTGATACTTTTGTTGGCACAACCTAATTAAACTAATAAGTATTACTGGATTAAAGGCTTGAGTCAATATAAAAATAACAAAAGTCATAGAGCAGGTGATATTATTATTTTAAATTATCAATTGATTTTGTGGGGTGATCTACATGTTAAAGTATAACTTGGTAGATAAAATAGAAATATTGACTGAGATAAATTAGTTTACACTTCGCATATTAATACTGAAGTTGATGGATTGTAATTATTATAAGGGTCCTAATATTGATCTAGAATAAGTTATTGACAATACAACAATAACTGAAGGGTAATTAAACGTTTATGAAAAGCATCACAACAAAATTTTAAAAGCTTATTGAAAAATGAGTTGTAGAATTTGTTTAGGAGGACCAGAAGAAGAATCAGAACTTGGAAGACTTATATCGCCCTGTAAATGTGACGGCAGCACAAGATATGTCCATATTCAATGCCTTCAAACTTGGAGACAAGAAAATCTAGGTAACAAGAAATTCTATCACTGTGATATCTGCAATTATAAATATGACTTAAGAAGAGCAAGATTTGCAAGTTATCTGCTCCTTCCTACAACCCGAACGATCTTCACTATTGTTTTAATAAACGCAATGGCATTTTGTCTAGGGTATGGGGCATACCCAATTGTCAAAACTATGCTAACGAATGAAGACATTGAGTTTATCTTAAGACTCCCAAATATTTTAATCAAGAGATTAACTGGAATCACTATTCGAAAAAATATAATTCCTAGAGGAGGGTATGCTGAACAACATATTTTGGGTACTGCTGCAATTGGGGTTTTGGGAGTGGTTAGATTATCTTTATCATTTTTTATTAATACCAGTAGAAGAAGAAGTATTAGTATGATATTTATATTGTTGGGATTGGTTTATACTATGGTTGAGTTATATAGATGGACTGGGAAAGTTGGTAGATTCTTTTTGAGAAAATTGGCCAATTTTATCGTTGATGATGTTCCAAGGGATATTCCTCATGCTAGTGATGTTAAACATGAAGAAGCTAAGAAAGAACGATAATTTTACTAAGTTCTAGCTGGAATTTGAAACGATTAATGTATTATGTATACATACTGGATAACTTGTAGTATACATTAAAGTTTTATGTAATTATGTAGATTTTAATTATCCAATAAAAGCGATTGATTTTCAATTTAACTGCAATATATGATTGTTTTTTGTACAACTTGTAAGTTGTAGATATTCAATACTTACCAAAATTTTAGGGAGAACTATAGATATATCGCATTTCTTTTAATTATTAAGCAATAAACTAGGTTAACTTTCAGTAGCTGACTTGTAAGGATCACTTGTTTGACAGATTTAATCGAACAAAATAGTATAATGACCACCTTGTAGCTTGAATTTTAATGGATACTTCGAGCGATCGAGATCTAAATCATGTGTACAATATTATAAGCTCTAGCTACTTAAGTGTAAAATTTTTTTTGCATCAATTGCTTAATGATTTATTGTTTTGAACCGCATTGCAATTTTTAACTAAATATAACTAACTATAGTATACTTATAATATTAATTACAATTCGAAATTGAACTTACAAGACTGGGTATTGCAGTACTTAAGAGACTTTCGAGATTTGTAGTGACCCGATATATTGTGTTTGACTATATCTTGTGAAATTAATAATGGCTCAAGCTACAGCTTATTATACATATATGGTACTATATCTAGAACTCATAAACAGTTAATTTATATAAGTATGCATAAGTTGATACTTAAAACCAATTGCAATATGCTAAAATGTTTCGGAATTCACCTAAAAATTTGTTAACACATATGCATCAACCTTTAATTATATATATCTAGAAGCTTAATTAAGCTTGCAAAAAATATTTTACAAAGAGAACGACTTAAGATATGTCTATCTATAGCTTGGTTATAGTTACATCAAGATCAATTTGCGCACATATACATGTGCACTCTAACTAGATCTGATTCGATATATATAAATACTTATATTTGAATCATACATTGTAGCTAAAACTGAAATTTGCAATATTATAGTTACGCACTATAGGTATTGTTCAAGCTCCCTAGAAAGTTATATATATAGTTTCTGGGTCGACCTTTAAATTGAAAGCTAGTATGTATCCGACCGATATATGCACCCTTCAATTAAATTTCCAATATCCAAGAATTATATGTATATGCTTAACTTGTAAACCATATATATACTGGCGACATTAATTAGTTACAGTTAATAGTTGAAGTATATATAGGGAAGATGTCTTATAATATAGAGCTTCTATAGATATATTGAAATCACAATTCGGAGTTCCATGGCCATGCATTAGTATCTATATATATATATTAATCAATCCTGCATGCTTATAGCTATGTATATATTATAGAGCCTATAATATACTCAATATTCAACTATATATGGACATATATATATCTTTCTATAATCTCAATTGCTCATTTATTGACTTGGAAGATTATAAAAAATCGATATATTACTGATATATATATTTATTGTATCATATATATATGATGTTCCTGACGTGGCCACTAATTGTCAATTGGTACACAGGCTCTAGATGGATTTAGCATTTCAAATATAAATATATGAGCGTAATTTGTGTGAGTTAAAGTATTTGATGATCCGTGATATGGCTGTTGAGTAAAAGTAGTTGTACAATAGTTGTACATGTTGCTGTAAAGTTATGTAGAACTAAAAAAATGAGCCGCGTGCGCCGCATCCAAATCGATCGAAAACTTTCCACACTAAAGCTAAAACCCGGGCCAATGTTAGTGTAACACGGACAGTGAATATTTTTCTTTAATATTAACTTCACCCAATTAGGCAACATATAAACAAATCCGCTCCGCCGCATTTTCTAAACTTTCAAAGCTATTGAGGCTTGAATTAATTGATCGTAAACAAGCAGTTACACAGCAAAACTGAGCTGTATTATCGATGCACTGCCGCAAGATGTACATCGATCGATGTATTAACACGTTTTAGAATAGGCACTCAAAGAACAAAGCTGAACCTTCATAAATCACTGTGGCAAGAGTCATTGTTACTTGGGACAAACAAATATTTTGATGCTTAGATATGATGATAGCTGCGCTATCGATGGTACTTTGATATTATTCAGATTTTCTTGAGCCACATTGATAATAATCAGCCATTTATATATGTCACACTGCAGTAATAGAATATTTGACGCGTCGAACTTAAATTAATTAGATATAAACTTCATTCAACTGTAGAAATGAATAAACCATTCAAATCAATCGCACATAAACATCTACTATAGTATACATGGATCATCCATCACCTGTTATCCATTAAACAGGCTTAGAAATATAGCTTAATAGTATAACGGTTGGGTCTATCAACTGCCTAATCCGGTAGTAATTACCGATCGGAGAATGGCCTTAAAGTAGCTTATCCCTGCTTAAACTTGTTTGTTTACAGGTTACTTAATCAAGCTTCTATCCTGTCAGCACGCAAAAAAGTTCAATTAAACCTGCGCGCGCACTCATAAACACGTTTCAAGCAGTGGTAACAAGAAAATCAATTTACGCCAAATTTTTTTTAAACTACTCAACAAGTGCATAAGCTGTCCAACCACGTTAATTAATTTGAATTTCCTTTCCCTGCCACTCTATTTTTTTTCCTCTTTTCTTCCTCTTACACCAAACACTATCACCAACCATCCACCTTTTCATAGTTATTAACGATTTATTGTCATAGATTGATAAGACTATATATAAAACCAATTATTCACAAACTGATATAAAAAAACTGCTGGTCAGTTAATACTTTTTCATTCTTCAATTCATTATTATTATTATTAATATTAATATTTTTTTACAACTTTTTGATACAATTTGCATACAACAATAGAATACAATGGCACCAAAAACACCACCACAGCAACAGTCAACAGCATCATTTTTAGCTACTCCAAGTACGCCACGATATGCACCAATGGATGAACCTGATCAACAGATATACAAAAACTTTGAAGTTAAGCAACAACAACGACAACAAAGTGAAAGAATTACGCGTTCTCAGAAACAGCATATCCAATCATTAACACCTGGTGATACTCCACATTCAAATCGAAAAAGAGGCATTGAATCTATTAACAGTAAAAGTAATATTGCATCAGGTAGTAGAGTTTTATTTCCTTCACATACTCCAAAAGCTGGTTCTGGGAGAACACATAAACAACCAAAATCTCAATTAATTAAACCATCATCAACAACATCATTAAAAGTACAAAGATTATCATCAATACCAAGAACTCCTGAAACTAATTCTCAAGGATCTCGTACTTATACAACACAAAGCGCAACAAAATCAAGGACTAAAAAACATGTTAGAATTATCAGCCCATCTGAACCTGTAAAAGAAGATAAAGTTGAAATTTTTAGTGATCAAAAGGCGTTAAAAAATGAACTGGAAAATGAAAATCCTTTTGCAGATTCTAATGATCCATTTGATTCTCAACCTATTATTAAAAGAAGAAAACTAGAACCTCGTCCATCATCATCAACAAAATCCAAACAACATCCTTTTGATAAAAATCCAGAAGATCAACATGGTATGTGGTATGTTTTTAGAGGTAAGAAAGTTTTTCGACCATTTAAAGAAGGTGATGATTGTGACATTGTACCGAAAAAATTATTTGCAAACAAATTAAATAAAATTGAAAAAGAATCAAGTCTTGGTAATACTTTGATTGATTCTGAAGAAGAAGAAACTGATAAAGAAGATGAGGGTTTATGGGGTAACACACCAAGTTCAAGAACAAGATCAAAAAAAACTTTGGCTGAAGACTCAGAAGAAATTTCTTCTGATTTTGTATCAAGTCTTGATAAAAGAGTTAAACATATGTTTAGATAATTCTTCTATTCCTTCGTTCTTATTTATTTTTCAAAAAAAATTTCTAATCAAAAAGCATTCAATATCCCTTTTATTTTACTAATTTGCATATTTATAAACACTTTCTATTTATTTGTTGGTGGAGTGTAACCTTTTCTTTTCTTTTCATTCAATGAACCTTTTTTCTGTATTTTACTTTATTTAATCAATATACACCCATCAAAATATCATGTTTTTTTTTTTTTTAATCATCCATCGTAGAGTTCATCAATCTGCTTATCTCTTTTTTGACAACTTTTTTAATAACAGTAGAAATTATGGAATTAAATTCTTTTGGTTTTTCAGAGAAATCCATTATAGCTTTTTATCATCTTCACAAGATAATCTTTTTGGTAATTGATCAATTATTAGTTGCAAAGGTTCATTATTCTATCAAAAAGATGATCACAAATTTTGACTTGATGCCCATATGCATGATTAGTTACATTTCTGTGAGTTGATATTATCGATTTATATTCGGCTCTAGAAATGTCTGCAACTGTACCCCAATAAACCGTAGCTACAACTTCTTTTTGAATCAAATTATGAGCATATTCTAGCATTCCATTAATAATATGTTTCCCACCTAAAATGTCTTTGGCCTTCATTAAAAACACTGATTCTACGTATAACTATAATTAATATTGGGAAATTTTAGTATACAACCAGCAAAGATAATATATTGTATAATGAAGATAAAAGGATATTGCTGATATTATCAATTGCAAATTTATATAGTGATGCATTTCTGTTATCCAATTGATTTGTCAGGAAAGAATCAGTATTTTATTTCATAGAATATCATATAAATACCACTATAATAAATAAATCAAGACTACGATTATTCCAGTGAACTATTTATGGAGACTATAAATTAGTCTTAGGTCGTTCTCCTAGCTAGCATATTTGCTTGATTGAATCTAGCAATATAAGTGAGAAATATTAAGAACCAGCTCTGAAGCTAATAATCTTTGAGCAATCAACCACAGTGATTGTGTATACATTCATATATATATATATATTATATGCAATTGAACTAGCATCCTAACCTAATTTTATACATTGAAAAGTGTTTGTGACTCCTAGACTTTTAGCATATTGCATTTTCATGGAATACAACTTCAGATTTTAAGCTTAGTTTGCAATTAACCATTAGTGTATTATAATATATGCAATTTAGCTACATGTATGCAGCCTAAATTTGAATTATTAAAATTCATGAGAAATATGTTATAACGGAACGTTGTGCACGTGTAATTGTAAGAAGTTTCATTTTGCAACTAATCAGTACTATATTTTAATCTAATAATACAAAACTTTTTAAGGACTATAAAACTTACTATACTCGAATCACCGAATTCATAAAATAAACAAACAAGCGATGTTATTATTAAAATTTGAATCATAAATGTCTTCAAAAATCAAAATTTTTGAGATTTTAGCGGTCTAATGTTATACAAAGCCCAGGCCATGGTTTAAGCTTACTTAATTAAACGCTTACGGATTTTTAATTCAAATTAATTTTGAGTCAGTGATGTTTTGAAAAATCCGGATGCAGGGTTTGTGTATCACCTTTTGAGAATTTAAATGAAGCCCAGATACTTGACTGAGGTGCACCGCGGTTGCGGTCTATAGACATGCAGCTGGTATACTATAGATCAAGCAGCTCGTCTCGAATATCATTATATTGTCCAAAATACGCAGATCTTGCAACACATATATTATATATTAACCTTATTTGAACTATAGTCATGACGCTATAATTGAATCTATAGGTTTTTACAAGTCGCGATGAACAATATCATATACCTATGAAATATCCCAGTTATACACAAATCTCGTTATAACTTCGCTGATCGATTGTTTTTGCACCATATGTTTTGAGTGGTACTGTAAGTTATAATAGTTTGACTCGGATCAGTCGATTTAAATTTGACCTATTGATCTTAATCAATATCACCACCCACACTATTATTCTATCTCAATCGCTATATATAGTGTGCAACACGCCAGCTTTTTTCCGACGAGCACCTAGCTTAAGGCTTTTTTTACAGGCCTTTAAATTTTAAATGCATCAAGTTATTATAAATGATCTATTAATCGAGTACAATAAGCAAATATATAACACCCTGCAAGTATCATGTTTGGTCTGATTAAGCTGGCCTTGATAATTAAGTCAAATTTGCAATATTATGGTCCCAATATTCCCTATAGCATTGTTGTACGAAATAATCTTTCGAGGTGTAGAATATGCCGCTGCACATGTGCTCAGAGAAACTATATAACCAGATCTATATGTAGCTCCATGCCAGGTATTCGATGGAGGGGCTCTGGCTTACATATCTTAAAATGCCGCAGACGGCTCATGATCAATTGATTAAAGTTGATTTCACAAACTCGGCTATTTCAATCTACCGATAAATGTATCAAACACAAATAATACTTCTTTATATTTCAATTTTATATAATTGATATATCCGATACCGAATGTATCAGTTAAAATTTAACCTATTCCGAGCTTTCGAGATTAGACAAGCTTCTTGATACAAAAACCTCCGGATATAATGATATTAATATCTATAGCAATTAGAATTAATCAAGCTCAGATGGACAATTGGGATCAGATCATTCTCTTTAGCGTTCGTTCTATGTCCTATTGTAATGTTAAAAGTCCGTAAAATTGTAAATCTAAAACACTTAGATATGAATAAAGCTAGAAGAATAAGTAATAAAGTGATCGACAACCGAGCTACAGAACTGTTATAATATAGGCTATCAAGGTGGTACTTAAATTAAATTATTAATTAGATAATGTTTCTATGGTCAATCGTTCGAAAGACATATGTTGGATAATTGTTAACATGTGGCTAGCGTTAATAACTCACAGGGCAGTAATATTGGTATACTAATTGCTACTTAACATAGTTTTGCTTCAAATTTTGCAATGAACGTACGTTAAATTGATCCATCCCAAATATTATAAATCCACTGATATATCAAAACCTATAAACCGTCCTTAAGCTGTAATAAAACCTCTCCTAGAATCTATACCTCCTAAGCTAGTATTTCTAATGACTTGCCACTCAAATAAAATTAACCAATTCATAGCATTTCAAAATTGAAGTTGTACAGGTAGCTACTTTTAGTAATACTTGCTAGCTATAGTATTGTTTTTTTTTTTTTTTTATTGAATTGTGCATTACCATGGCAGTAAAGTGAATTCTATTAACAATTCATATATACTACTCATGATATATAGTTTAATAATTAAGTCTCAGTAAATTTTTTACAGCTACATTTGAGACATCACGAGCTTGTAGGATGCCTAATATATATAAGTGATATCGTTGAAAAATATTATTTATATATATATAATATCTATCAGCGGAATACAATACAGTATATCTAAGTTTATAAATCAATATTCTGCATTGGGTGGTTAGTTCCAAGGGTCAGCTAAGTTATCCAAATTATTTCAATATTATTTCATTGAAATGCTACAAATTCGTAGAACCCGCTAATATATGAAAATATATTATAATAATCAATATATAGTTAGCTGTAGATCCTATAGCTACTAGTCTGTACAAAAATGACACTTCAAGTAGCTCTTTAAAGACATCTATAGTGTCGAATATATGCTCGAGTCAACATAAGAAAACTTATTTACTTTTTCACTCTTAAAAAGAAAACACATTAATTTTTTTTCTAGCCATTTTCTCGGCTATCTCAAAATCTCATCGTTGATCACGTCGCTACCGCCACAACGGTTTTATTCCCAAACCTAATCTTAGATAAACTTTTTTCACCTCATTTTTGCCCCAACCACCTTAATTCTTTTAATACATGTATGTTTATCCCACGAATTTTTGTTTAATTCTTCAAGCCATAATTAATTTTTTCCAATCTAATATTAACGACCGTTTTAATCTGTTATTAAGGGGTGCTCATAATGATTAGATTAGAAAAGCTTAATCGTTAAAAAAAAAAAAAAAAATAGTGATTAGAATATTGCTCAAAAAGATTCCAGAAAAAATAATAAACTGGCTAGTTGTATGAATCTCCAGGAGGTTGCCATTTAATTTTCGATATATACTCAATCATGCGAATTAACTGATAAAACTCATGCCTACAGATGTGAGGTAATAATTGATGATTAATACCATCTCATCCCACTGCAGGTGCATATCTCTTTATGCAAAATAGCACAAGGGTAAGTAAGCACCCACCTAGGTCAAGACACGGTAAGATACATTAATAGAGTAGAAAAGTTTTGATGCATAGAATTTCAACACATATTATGCATGAACATCTCAAATTGGTTAACCAAGCTTGTCAGCATTCAAAAGTTTTTGCAGTGATTAAAATCGGAATATTCAAGAGTTGAAAGGTGATATATGTCTCTGTTTCTCTTTCTCCTGATATTGTCTATACCCTTTTCTTATTTTCAAATATAGGTGGCAGATAATGTTTAAACCCAGATTATGAGAATTGATTGACATGATTTAAATTTTGTGTCAAGTTTGTCGTAACAGCAGATTAACATATATTGGCAAATAATGTGCTAGGTAAGTAACAATGTACACTCAATTGATCAGGTAGCTGGGCAAGGTATAAAAGACCCTCAATATTCCCTCAATTCTTTGAAATTTATTATTATCCAATCATTAGTTTGTGCAATCACTACCATCCATTAATCAAAAGTCGATTACTTTAACAGCAGCAATAATTTATATCGAAACACTCTGATACATCAAACCACCCATTCAATATCAAATAAGCAATGCGTTTTAACAATCATGTATTGGCAACCTTACTGTCAGCAGTTACAGCAGTCAATGCGATAGACTTTTCATCCTCCAATGATAACGTTGGTATTCATATTAAACCAACACAAACAGACAAATTATCCAACTTATGTGGATCATCATTAGATTTTGTCGTGTTGGATCTAGATACACCATCATATACAACAGAAGATACAAAAAAATTAAATAATCAAATCAATGATTGTTTATCCAAAGGTACTGAATTAATGGTATCATTCCCATTATCAAAAACAAAAAAAAATGTTGATAAGATCAAATCTCAAATCACCAACACATTATCAAAAACTTTCAACAACCAAATTAATACTGCTATTTTATCCTTACCAATTGAAGGATTAGATAAAGAATTAGTAGAATTATCAATCAAAGTTTCAAAATCTTTAGAAAATTTATCTGTTGCTGTATCAGTTGATGCAGATGCCCCACCACATGATTTGGCTCACAATTTAGTTCAAAATTTTGATACTATTATGTTACACTATGCTACTACCAAAAGTTTTGAAAATCAATATACTTTTTCAGGTTGGGATTTTGAATCAAGAGATACTAATGCAAATGCGAAATTTTTATTAAGTCCACCAACTGATAAAACAGATGTTGTGCTGTTATCAAAACAATCATTGAAGGCTCAACCATTTTGTAGTTTTGCTGGGGTAGTTTTACCAAACTTGGAATGGAAAAATTTAGACCAAGCTGTACCAGATTTAAATGATAAAAATAATAAAGATTTGGGTATTAAGAAAGTTCTGGTTTCTAGTGAATTTTCTTCTTGTAATTATGTTTTTAATTCTGGTGAAGCTCATCATGGTAAAAATGAAGGTGAACCAAAGAGTAGTACTACTGGGGTTGTTGCACCAGGTAATACCATGACCAATGGTACTTTACAAACTCGAACTGTTACTTTAGCTCCAAGTTCTATTGATAAGATTATCTATACTACTCAACAAGGTTCCAATAATACTATTATTGCTACTGTTACTGCCAATGCCACTTCAACCACTCCAGTTTTTGTTAAAACTGTCACTGCTAATGGAACTACTATTACAACTACTGTCACTCCAACTAATTCTGTCAATTCAACTGAAGTTACTAAACCTCAATCTACTATTACTGTAACTTCAACTGCCCCAGTTACTATTAAAACCATTACAGCTAATGGTACTACTATTACAACCACTGTTACTGCAACTCCTTCAGTCAAATCAACTGATGTTACTCAAGCTCCTTCTACTACTACTAAAAGTACTCAGGTTGATTCCACTGAATCTTCTACTGCTAAACCAAGTACTTTGGCAACTACAAGTGCTGCATCTACCGAAATCACCAAGACACAAAGACCTACTTCTGCTGAAATTTCATCTACTCAAGTCAGCTCATCTAGTGAACCTGAACCTGAATCTTTTACTACTACTTTAACTTTTACTCATTCTGTTACTAAGGCATCTACTACTGAGAAACCAAAATCAACTGAAGTTAAGACATCAAAATCAGCAACAACTGAAAAATCAGAATCTAGTAAAGTTGAATCTAAAAAGGTCAAAACTAGTGAAGCACCAACATCCAGTGAAACTTCAAAATCCAGTGGAGCAGCAAAATCAACTGAAGCACCAAAATCCAGTAAAGCTTCAACAACAACTGAGGTAAGATCAACCAAATCAGCTGAAGATAAGAAAGAAAAGTTGACCAAACAAATAAAATCAACTAAATCCAGAAAGTCTGAAAATGTTAAATCAACCGAAGCACCAAAACCAACTAAATCAGTTGAAACTTCACCATCACCAAAACAACCTGAAGAGCCAACAACTACCTCTTTTGAAACCTCAATCTTTTCCACAATCACCTCACTTTTATCCTCTTTGACTGCAACTGATACTCCAGTCGTCAGTACTACTCTATCCACAATCATGTCCAACGCAACTACTTCTTCATCTTTGACTAGTACTCCATTAGTCTATCCAACTCCAATCAACTTTAGAGTTAAAGAGCAATGTCCAAAAGTTGGTGAAGAATGTGCTCGAAATGGTCAAATTATCTGCGCAGGTAAATCAAAAATTGTTTGTGAA
Source organism: Blastobotrys buckinghamii (nom. inval.) (assembly GCA_030579975.1). Lineage (NCBI taxonomy): Eukaryota > Fungi > Ascomycota > Dipodascomycetes > Dipodascales > Trichomonascaceae > Blastobotrys > Blastobotrys buckinghamii (nom. inval.). The sequence goes on from JAKTSB010000174.1 coordinate 44,378, forward strand.
GATAAGAAATGGGTTATGAAGAAATGTAATGATGATTTGGTTTGTAATAGCCAATTAGTAATGGTTGAAGGTCAAAATGGTTGCAGTGCAGCTGGACATTTTGATGAAGAATTAGGGGATAATCCTGAATGTGCTAAACAATAGGTGTATGCATTAGGATGTTTTATTATATAGTAGAAATTATCTCTTCTTTAGAGGTTTTTATTATTTTGTTTTATTATTTATAGGTTTGTATTTATTTTTTTAATGTATTAATTATTTGGGTTTTTGGGTTATAATCTTTTTTTTCATTTTTCAAATTTCTGTGCACCTGTAAATATAGGTACTATTGTACATCATTATTTAAATTTCAACAATCAAAAGAAATTTACAGAATATATTAGAAACAAAAATTTTGAAATTCATTAATATTAATAAAAACGTATCTATTAATTTGAAATAAAAAATGCTACCAGTACTATGAATCAAAAAATCCTAAAGTGCAAATAAAAGTATACTAATGTCTTTAAATCTCTTCATCTAACCGAAGTTGACTAATCAATTACAATAGGTTTATTCTCACCACCATCTTCTTCATCATGATGATTGTCATGTTGAGCACTATTTTCAGCAGGTTCTTTTTTGATTTCAGTATCATCTGTTAAACTTTCATTATTTCTTGCTGCGGCATGATGATCAACTTCTTCATCAGAATGAACTGGTAAAGGGTTTGATCCGTGAGCTGGTGGTGCGGGTGGTGGAGCTTCTAACTCATCATCTTGTCCATGACCATGTTCGTGTTCATGTTCATGTTCATTTGATTGAACAGAATGAGATGAATGGGTTGAAGCAGTTGGAGAATCAACACCTTTTGAACTTGTTGAAGTATTGCTTTTTCTAATCTTTAAAGATAAAGCATCTAATCTATTTTGTAAACTTGGTCTTCTTTCATGTTCACTGGCATTCAACACTTTAGAGCTTGTTGAATTTCTACTGACTTGACTTGCACCACTATTTGTTCTTGAATTTTTAAAGCTTTGACTATTATTTCGTTTCAATTCTTGGAAAATTTCTTTCTTAAATGTTAACAAGTCATGAACCATTCTATAAGCATGTCTGTCACCAATTGTTAAACTTGATTGTGTTCTTGGTCTTAAAATACAATGAGAAAATTCTTGAGCTAATTGAGTTAAATAATCATCATTTGCACCAGTAATTGATATTAATCTTGTTAAATGAGTTGTGATAGCATCTAAAGTTGCAATGTTTGATAATCTCATTTGAGATAGAGTATTTTGTAATGCAGCTAATCTTGGTCTTGAGTCTTCATCATTACCATGTTGAGCATAAATGGTTTTAATAATATCATAATATTGTGATGGTACTAAAGAATCTGGCAATTCAACTAAATATAATTTTAAAACACTTGCAACAATTGGTGGCTCATAATTATTTAAAATGTCTCTTGAAAATGGTTCACCAGTATTTAATTCTTTTCTTAATCGATGTGTACTATTCAATGGTACACTAACAGTCCAGACCCCTAATCGGACTTCATCATTTTCTAAATCTGGATATTGATTATCCATATGATGTAAAATTGATGATACAATAAATGGAACTTTCTTTTTATCACCTCTACATCTTAATTCTAAATCAACTCCAAAAGTTTGCCCTTCTGTGGAATTGTAATAATTATCATAAACAGTAACTTTTGGTGAAAAAGTCCCAGTTCTATAACTTTCTAAAATATATCTCAAATCATTAGAAGGATGAATAGTTTCCTGAAATAATAATTCTTTATCGACAGCTGCTTTAATAGATGGTACAACATTTGATAATGCAGCAACAAAATCCAAGAATACAGCTTTAACAGCTTTTAATCTATCATATTCACATCTATCCATGAATTTCAAATGATCAATTATAGCTTCTTCTAATGAACATCTTGAATCATCTAATTTTGTAACACTTGATTTATATTTTAAATCTAATTCAACAACTTCTCTTTTTAACCGTTCTTCCTCAGTTTCATCAGGATGTGGATTATTAATATAATTATTAATAGTATCCCCCAAGTAACCAGTAACAAAATTAGTATTTTCAACATGTGGCTTTTTAGCTTGAATATATGCTTTTTTTCTCCATTGGAAATTTAATACCGAACTATTTGCAAATTTAGATCCCACTTGACCAATTAATCTTAAAAATCCATTATTAACTAATGATTGACCAAATTGTTCAGCATCAGCCAAATCTTTAGAAATATTTTTCATTAACCATGATACAATTAAATCACCAGATGAAACATTCTCATAAGTTCCTAAAATAGGAATTTTGACACTTTTTTGAGGAATTTCATCCAACATTTTTCTAAACAATGCTTCAGCTTCTTCTGGTGAATAAATATCTTCACCCAATTCAACCGGGTCCAATTCTTCATTCATTTGAATATTTTGTTCTTCAATAGCTTGTTGTGGGGTATTTTCTAATGCATCAACAGGGTGTTCTATAGGTGGGTTATTATTATGCTCTTTAAACTCTTCATTTTCTCCATCACTTGATTCCTTGAAATCTTCTAATACTCTACATTTATTAAAATATCTTTTTTGTAATTTTTGAACTTCAGATAATTCTTTTTCATAACTTTTTAGTTTATTCTTTAAAACACCTTGAGAATATTCAACTCGTTGACGATGTTCATCTGACCATTTATTAAAAGGATTAATTACCATTCTTCGAATATTTTCTGCTACTTGTAAATGACCTTGACCTTCATCACCCATTTCTAATATAATTCCTTCGAATGCTCTTCTTAATGATGCACCATCATCTCTTGCAAAACCTGTTTTTTTACTTGAACAAGTTACAGGTAATTCTTGTAATCTTTTACCATATTGTTCTTCTGCATCTGCTCTTGCTTGTGCTAATGCCAACACTTCTTCATTTTCTACACAACCTTGTCGTAGTTTATCAAATAATACAGTCAGTCCTATGATGTTAGTTTATTATTGTTCTTGAAAAGAAAAACATACCCGATGAGTACCCATTTGACCAGAAACTATCTGAAAAGGAGGGCATTGTGGATATAGTCTTTGAAAAATCTGTGTGATCTATGAAATATGGTGATGAATATGAATACGAATACCCGGTATTATAGGTTATCTTTGACGATGAAAGGGCTGTAGTTATTGTGGTTGTGAGGGGATTTGCCGTCGTGTCTTTAAAATGTTGTTGTAATGATGAATTTGAGTTTGATAATAATAAAGTGTCTGATTCTGAATCTGTAGATGTTTGGACAGATTTAGCACTGCTTGAGTAGTAATTGCTGCCGTTTTTTGCGCGCGTTTTTCGACCAAAAAGTTTCTTCATTTTGTTACACTAAAAATAAATCAAATCGGAGGATCGGACTTCAATTCAAATAAAAAACAAGTTCACTGCAGCTCCATGGATAATTGTTTTTCTAGAAGATAACATCTTCTTTATATATAAATTGGAAGAAGTAATGAACTATCCAAGAATAACTATAGAGTTTTGCACCAAATGCAAATGGAACCTACGTGCAGCTTGGTATTTACAAGAATTGTTAAGTACTTTTGGAACAGACTTGGGTGAAGTTGCATTAATTCCAGGTTCAAATGGTACATTTATTGTTAAAATTAAAGTTGATGAGAAGCAAGATGAACAATTATTGTGGGATAGAAAAGTGGAACAAGGGTTTCCTGATTCCAAAGATTTGAAACGATTGGTAAGAGATCAAATTGATCCTAGTAGGGATCTGGGACACGTTGATAAACATTCAAGTAATACAAAAAAAGTTGTTAAAGAAAATGAAAGTGATAAGAATGAAGTTTGTCAAGATTGCAATTAATGTAAGGTATACAATTGAATGATTATAGCTATTTTTGGATATTATAAAAGGTTTGTGTGTGTTCTATGTATAATGAAGATTATGCATATATTAGATGACTTGGTTGAACTGCAGTGAAAGAGTTGATCTGAAGAAAGTTTATTTTGATAAAGTTTTGAAGTGCGCTATTACCAACAAGCATTATTCGCGCATCAATACTTTTAAACCATTTTGGTATTAGATCTTGAATTATTTGACTATTGGCTATGCTAATATGGTACTCTTTTGTTAGAATTTACTTCAAAAGAAAATGGGGTGTGGTTGAAATGTTAAAATATAAGTAGAAGTGTTATTGGTTTCTGTCATTTCAACTAGGTCCGAATCTATTCATATAATCGAAAATAATGATATTAATAAATCAATTCATTAAAGTTTTTAAAAAAGTGGCTGATGAATACAGTGTTCTATACTATTTCTTTGCGCTAATTATAATAAATTATCATACTACCAATAATACAGCCCCCAAGCTATATAAAAGCATTTATTTTAAAGTTTAAAGATCTTTAAATAAATTTATACATGTAATATATCAGACTGAGCTTCAATCTGTTCTATATTAGATGATATCATCACTTCGATCTTATCCATGATGATACTTAGAGCTGCAACAGTTTGAAGATATGAATCGATCCTTAACTATCATTCAAACTTAATTAATAATTATAAATATGTCAACCAATTATTTTTGTGCTATATTTAAATTATTAAGAATCAGCTCCTATAAGTTATGTGCTGCAGGCTATGGCCATCTTTGCTGTAATTCTTATTAGCAATCGATTGACCTTACTAATTGATCACTAGTGCATGGATGCCATCATCACTCACATTTAATTAGGAGGACTATAGTACAACAATTAAGTGTTAATGATATCTAGGTCCTCAAGCTGGTATACACTAAAATTAGCCTAGGATAAAGGTAATTTTGATCGATAATTTAGTATCCCAGTAGTATCAACTTTAAATAATTTAAATGGATTTTACTTATAAATCAAGAATACCCCGGCCAAACTTTATAATAACTATAGTTAGCATTGGATAAATTTATGCATTCATGAATTCAATAGGAAACTCTGGCCAAATTCTTGAAATATTTTTTATAACTCACTTGCAATGATTACCAATTGATCACGTCACGGTACCATCTAAATGGATACGTAATGGTCATCGGTCTAATTAAAATAAATATTGAGGAACTTAAAAAATATAAACGTTGAAGTATTCAATTGCGCCAGCCCGGAGTCGAACCGGGGGCTCGTCGATGGCAACGACGAATTTTACCGCTAAACCACTGGCGCGCTTAATACTAGGACGAGGTCATTGTTTCATTATCCATATTTAAATGAAAAAAAAAAGTTTAAAAACCCGTTTTTCCGACGTTTTTTCCGAAATATTTTTTAAGCGAGTTATGATTTATCTGATACTGGATCAACATATCGATCAATTGTTGAAAAAGTTAAAGTAAGTTCAAGGGTTGATCAAACCAGTTTAGGTAAGTTAATTAAAACTACTCCAAAGAAATGGTTATCAAAATTAATTCAATATCGGATTGGTCATGCATTTGTTGGGGCACACTTTGTTGATTTAACAGGTACAGGTGAAGATTCAAGGTTATATTAAATACAAAAGGTGGAGTTGAAGCAATGATTGAATTTATTGAGAGTGATTCAAGGTATTAATGGATATTTATATTGATTGACATTAATTATTAAAACTAAAAAACCCAAAAAAA
>JAKTSB010000175.1:0-49911 GCA_030579975.1 Blastobotrys buckinghamii (nom. inval.)
CCCCCACCCCACCCCCACCCCCCCCATATATAGACAGATTATAATATATATATAGGGATCATTATAAAATTATTATATTATATTCATCCAAGACTGTAAAACAAATAATTTTGTTGTAATGAAGCCTTTTAATATTTTCTCAGCCTTAGATTTATTTGTTTCCGTTACTTCAAAAAAAATAACATATCAAGTAAACTTATAATAGATAATATATTGTGGATGGCTGGGTTTTTGATACGTGTAGTGCCTTAAAGCTGCTGTAAGCAAAACTAATGCTTAGGCTGGGTTAAATAATGCAGTCTTCAAGAGGTGCATGCAGCTGCGACATGTCAAAGCTGCAGTATCCTTAAGTTCAATTGATATATATATACTACATCCTATCCTGCTGCATCACTTTTAGCTTCAACTTGCAACTACTGTAAACGATATTTGACTGCGAAACGTTTATTTAAATTCATACCAGGATGAAAACCTAGGTCTATAAATAGTTTATGCTGCAGCAGCTCGTTTTAAACTATGCATTATAATTTAGTGTGTAGGCGCACCACAAGTTTGCACATTTGTAATAGTTTGTCGATAGATTGGCTAATTATTATAGCTAAGTGATCTAAGCTTGTGAATTCAAAGGTACATCTGGGTAATTATTAAGGATGAGATAAGGGTTCAATGACGATGATTTAATTACAAATATTCGATGGGGTTATAAGCTATAGCTTCTCGGATCAAGCACGCGTAGTGCTGATCAATGCATGGATATGGATCGGCTGATCGACGTTCAGTCTTATGTACAAGTTACAATAATGAACCCAATATTTTGACAAATAAACTAGTCTCAGAGTTCTCGATTGTAGTCTCTAAGGGTTTGTGTTTTACTGTTGAATACACTAACAGCCAACTGCGTGGTGAATTGTAATGTGTTAATAGAAGGCCGTTCACTGGACGTATTATATAAGCGAGAGAGGAAGCTATATATTGTGTAAAATAATTTACATAATACATAATCAAAACTTAGTGCACATGGAAAATTTATTTTATTATAATGTGCCCTTAATTGTTTAGCTACCAAGACAGATTTATAAAATTATCCAAGCCTAATTACACACAGCACTTAGAAATAATCCTTTGAGCAAATGGAGTTAGTATATAATATAGGCTAAAAATATATTTGCTAGTAGTCTATCAGCTCGAAATATAATGGAAAGGGTACCTAATAACTTAAAACCTACGTTATAGTGTGCTTTGATTATGTTGTTAGTTGAGTTATCTATCGACAAATTAGTAGTTGAATAATAAAATATATTGTAAATTAGAATTACCTATATAAAATGAAATAAACAAACAGGATGAACTTCAAGTTATATTAACTTGTAGATAAAGAAGTTCATTCAAAGAGAAGTGAAACTAAATAGCAAGTTTCAATAGAGATCTTTTAATTAAATCTTTGTTAAGTTGAACCAGATTATATTGTAAGTATCTCACAAATCTCTTACATCAACAGATTATTATTTTATGTATGCGATATCGAGCTTAGATACAAATAAGTCAGTTAATCTGATTTCACCAACGAATGAGTTGTTTTAATCCAAATGGGAACTTTTTACTCATGCGAAAGAGCATACAATATAACAAGTCATTTAAGCATACGCAAGGAAGTAGCTTAAAAAGCCAGATATACCGATAAGCACCACTAAACCCTCGTGTATCGAACGATAAAGTTGAAAAGTTTAGAAACCTTAATAATAAAATCTATCCAATCAATTTATTAATTGTTTTTAAAGGGTTAAAATTCAAGTACCGATCAGACTATAGAGCTTGAAGATCTCGCCACGCGACGTGCATCTTTTAAATACGTATTGTACGCGGTACCAGCGATCAAAGTTTCTCGTAATGACCTCATATGCTACCATTGTAAGATGCATCAATTCCAGCTTTGAACATAAACCTATTCAATACGCTGAATTCTTAAAATCCTGTGCTGAGAAATTAGAAAATGAATTCTTATATCACAACTTTGTATACAGGGTATCAAGCTATGCAACGTTATAACCTAGTTCAGTAAAATATTATGCATACAATAATCCTGCCATTCCATTTGATTTCAACACACTATCTGATGTATTGGCACTTTCTAATGATAGGTTAAAAGTAGCACCAGATAATGATAGGTTACACCAGTTACTAGCCAGAAAGGATCTCGAGATATATTTGATTGTACAATTTAATAGCTATTGAGAGTTTCTGAAAACTATATATATACAACTACTACTGTAACTAATTTATCAATCCTTTTAGACTATTCCTCTATATATGCTTCATCCGGTTTCTATTGTTTTTTATCTTTTTTATCCGGTTAATGGATAGCTCGGACCATTGATAGTTAAAAACTGATGCTAGCCTAAGGAACAACCGCAATTGGTACCAATTTACTTGATTTATAATATTGTCTACAGACATTTCGCACAAAGATTAAAAGAAGAACATTTAAAAAACGAATTTTAGACGGTTGAGACTTTTATCAACCGGACTCGTAAAATTTTATAGCCATCTAGAACCAGCACTTGATTAATTGTTGCAATTAAATTTCTAAGACAATACACAAATTGATGCCCAAGTTATTAACTATAGATATATGGAACTATGACCATGGAGCAGCAATGTGGCGGAAAATATGCGTGCGATCTAACCATCTGCAAATATATAATCAGCCTTGGTTTTACAGTTAACTATAGTTAGCTTATTTTAGCTGATATTTGTATATAAATACTTTGCATATATAGAAATACGAAATAACATATGCGTAACTCATTGTCTATGGTACGATATGTAGTTATTGAATATAACCGCGGATTCCTATAGTATTTTGATTTGTAGGCTATGGTGTTAAAATGTGCTTATGTTTAGAAAAAACTCATATGTTCTTGATATATGGCTGATATTTTCAACCGACGAACTAGTCAATTAACTCAGTTATTCGAGCAATATATTCAAAATATGAACACATTTTATCACCGAACTAGTCTTAGGTTTCGCTTTAAGATTGATATATATTATGTATGGACCGATGTATGACCACCGGTATATATAGTGCTCGAGTTTAACGAAAGGCAATAAGACAGTAAGATTTCAAATTCCAATTTTTTCAAGACATGATTTGAGATAATAAATAAATAAATATATATATATAAACATGTTAAGGGTCGTGATGTCGCGAATGGAAATTCCATATATATTCGTTTAATTAGTCCTAATAGTGTTAATATATATATCTATCCTCATCTAGAATAACATTGCTATGAGCAAAATATATAAAATCCATCATGGCACAGATTCATAACTGAACTTAAGCACTAACTAGCAAATTGCAACAAACGCTTTTAAGGGCGATATAGATTAGTTCGAGATCCAACTGTTAACTTATACACGGGAGGTGAAAAACTTATACGGCATTGCTCAATTGTATCTATCTCAAGGGCTATATATTACTTTATTGAGGAACCATAAATCCTGCCATCTCTATATTTTAAACCCTTAATAGATAGGTATTATTAATTAATAAAGTGTCTAAATCTGGATTTTTTGAATCAAGATACTCAGATAGTTGGTACAAATAAATTTAAGGCTTGACAAAAATTCAAACAGCTAATCATTCTAATAGTAGCATATATATATATATATATATAGTGTATGATGATGTTATAATGTGCTCAGAAAATTCCATGGCAATGCGGACCTGGGGTATACCAACTGTATACTGTACCGTTGAATGAATTAGACGGTCGCTAAAACTGGAATTGGAGAAAGTACGGTTTAATTAAAATCTTAGACATCACTTGAGATCGGTTCAATTGAGTACCAAAATGTAAAAGGGGTCAGAATCCGGTATTTAGATGAAACAGTCACAAGGGGCGTTTAAAACATTCTTCCCAAACCATGTGCACTCACCCTTTTAAATCAATACTAGCTACTATCGCGATATACTGTAGTATACCATGATAGAGACTATATCCACCCGAATATTATAAGAGGTCAAAAAAGGACACTTAAGACTTCAGTTTCCACCCGGTTGTATGTTTAGTATTAATATATTACCTCTTGAGCTTTCCATGATCAATTTACAGGATATTATCGGCCTAGGTGCTATATATATACATATATATAATTACAACCATGATGAAGATTCTCCAATTCAAGAAATGCCACGAATTCACTGGACGTGATCCGTTCCAACTATCGATTGCAATGGGACTCAGTACAATGTAGTTTATGAATTCACACTGGATATATAGCAGATCATTCTCATGAGCCTTATAATCACGGCTTAAAATAGGACTATACTAGCCTAGACATAATCTAGCCTTAGCTCTGCTGGTGGAAAGTACTCAATTGAATCTAAGTTGACAAAGTTATTACTTTTTTATGGAAATATATGAGCTCAGATACACAAGCCATGCACCCCTTCATTTTTTAACTGTATACTATAGATATATATATACCCTATAAAGATATTTGGTACATTACATCACGATCGAGCCGTTGGCCCTATATTCTATATAGATAATGGATAGAGTACACTCTGACTGAATAGTCCAATCATATATATTAATTAATATTAGTCTTAAATCAATTTTGCAATGGTGCTGTTGAGCTAGCTGAGAGCTATGACCCATCGATGAAACATAAGACTCATATCACCCCTAATATACTGTATATGGTAGGCTTCAAGCACCTATAGTACTAATCTATTATAAACGGATATCAATAAGTGACTGGAACCTAAGGGGGTTCTATAACGGCCACTTTGAGCTTACAATCCATGGATACTAATAATCTACCAATTTAGGTCAATGGCTACCGCAGTATTATATATATGTAGTAGTATTCATAGCTAATATATGATCCAGAAGCCGTAATATTGGCGTTCAGTTTTAGAAAAGCAAAAAGATAGCTTTTTGTGTCATATATATATAATACAGAGATCGTTCTATAATTTAAATGGGAAATATTTTATGGAGCTGAGCCGTTTACTAATGTGTGGTTTCTCAATTCAAATTACAGACTAATTGAGGTTTTGATATACTCAAAATGTCTTTTAAACTACCCTGCCTCTTTATATTAAATTGAGCTGATAAGGGAATTATTTACAACTAGAAACGGGGATATAATTAATCAATTGAATCATCCCAATACTTATGACTAGTCTGCCTGGTATACTCGTTAAAACGTCGGAATTAACGGGATCTTACACCGTGACTTCTTACCCAAATAACCCATTGACTGTTTACTTAGTTCATATATTTGGCCGATCAGGTTCAAATAGAAAGATCAGTGTCCTGGTTGAACTCCTTTTTAGTATATAATGTTCATATCATATTTGTAGATTTCGCAAAAATAACATACTCTTAAACTTACTACCCCCCTGAATATCTAATCATGATACAATTCCATTTGATTATCAGTTTGACTTTGACCTTTTCTTATCAAAAAATCTTCAATTCTTTTATTTAACCCCATCCAAAAATCTTCCCATTTAATTTGTCGCTTACCAACATTTTTACCTGATAACTTATGATCAATCATATTAGCAGCACCCCACCACCAAATCTCAGCCGCCGCAGCTTCATCACACCTACTACACAAACAAGCTAATAAAAATTCATGAGGTGTGGTCATAGGTGATGCAATACCGGCATCTACAAAATACCTTGCTAAAGCTATCCATCTACCTGCAAAAGCCGTGTTTATCAAAACATTAAAATCTTTTGTTTCTGAAGGATCTCTTAAAATCGGAATCGCTTCCAAATTGTTATCAAATTGCTCTCTAAAATTAAATGCCATAGCTAAATGATTTGGCGCTAACATGTGCTTCTAACTAGTATCTCTTTTGCGAGATTGTGGAGGTATTTTATATATGATTGACTTTGGGTGGCAAAATAGTACTCTATTGTAGTGCTGTACTTTTTTTATTATTTATAACAACAATATGATGATGTGTCCTGAGTAGTGTAATCGATGGGTTTATGAAGAGATTTGTGATTGACAGGCTTTTGAATGGTTTTGTTTTGTTTGCCAGAAATTGTTGATCGTTTTGTGGCGGCGGCGGCGACAATCGAATCTTTTTAAGCGAAATTTGGCGTGGATTTTTATCCGTTTTTTTTGGTGTGGTTGGGTTTTTGCAAGGAAAAAAGCCGCATTGGTGTCCCGGATCTCCGGGCACTGCTTGAATGCTTGTTTGGTTATTGAATTAGTAGAAAGCAGTTGGCAATATATTTGTAACGAAGTTGCAGGTCAATAATGATGCGTTGTGTAATTAAATATGATTCTTTAGGCTTTGTTCACTGTGTCCATAAATTAATAAGATGAGTATCAATTGACCTGAAGCTATATATATAGCAGTTTTAAGTATTCTTTAGCCCCCATAGGCATGCCTTGAAATTAATCAACTGTAAAGCAAAATTTTGAATCGTACAACGTACAACGTACGTCACCGAAATTTTAGTATGAAATATTGTAAACACTCAGCTGTAACTAAAATTTAATCAATTACTAGCCGGTATAGAAATACTTCACTGTATATACCATATCCACAGTACATTCACCTAATTTGGAATTATACATACAAAGATTTACTGCATATTTTGATAGGCTAGTACAGTTTGCAGCAGTTTAAAGTAATCATATCGCTTTGAGAAAAAACCGTGACAACCAATCACCCTGTATGGGGGTTTTGAATAGTCACACAACTGCAATAACTGGTGAAGTCAGCACATGTTTTCAATCATGGTTCTATAAGGAGTAAAAACATATATAGGACATAAATCGAACTATTAATAATAAAAATATCAATAGTGCAATCATATACATGTATATCATCCATGCTAGTGCAGCTGGTTACATTGGTGAACTAAATAAGGTTGCTATATATTTAATAACCTTATGTCTACAGGCACCTTAAACATAAATTTTATATCATAAACATTTTTAAAAACACTCTATAAAGTCTACCATGGTATATAATTAAATGATATAATCCTGCAACATTAGTTGTCATGATCGAGGGCACTAATTACATCTGCTTTACCTGAACCCCAATGAGAATCTTCCTGTTGTTTTTTAATAATGTGGTATAATGGGTGAGTTTGAATTTCAGTAAATGAATTGGTACTTGAGGGTGAATTTGGTATAGTTTTATGGTGTTTATAGTGTACTAAGTTTTTAAAGTAACATTTATAGCCTTATAGTTTTTATAATACGAGAATTCAATAATGTTAGACTCACCTTTACTAGTTATCCTATGCTATGCAATTGGTGAGCGAAAACTCACATCCATATACTTAGTGTATATTTAAAGATTGTGATTGATACCTTCAATGAGATGCTCTTATTCAATTATCGATTTTACATCGAGTGAATGGAGGTGGCCTCTTGCCTTTTAAGAGGTCGAGGAATCTACATCCGGTTTCAGCAACCTTTACATTCCGGGCCTGAACATTCTTTCATTACAGGTTGCGGCTGATAGAGATCGAGAGATCAATGACCATTCCTACGTGAGTACGGCAGGTAAATTTGGTTCAGATGGATCTCAATTTTTATAAAACTAATACTAAATATTCTTATATAGATTCTATATGTTGATTGGAATGCTTTAACATAAACTCGCTGAAAATATACGATTTTCAGGTGTATATGAATTTCCCGTGTGAACCTGCATGCATACATACTGGAGTAATGTCAGTTGTTATAGTTACTATTTTCTATAAAGACAGCATATGTATAGTAACTATCCAAATTCAAAAAATCATATATATATATTGATAACTTTCATAGATCACAATATTAATATTAAAGTTATACCAAGCTAATTAATCTAGATGGATTATTCAAGCTACACTTTATTGATTTAATGATTTAATTCAGCTGACAAAATCATCTATGGATATCGACATCTCATGCTTACATATGATATCAATTCTAGAATATTAATTCAAAAAGTGTAAAAGCGAAAGAAAAAATGTCTCATTTTTAAAGTTTTTTCATATCGAATCTTAAACCAATAGGATATGAAGGTAGTGCAATTTTCAAGCTTAGTGACACGTAACTTCTTTGGAAGTGATAGTGCCGAATCATTAGCAGTGATATTGTGTACATAGTAGCAAATCAAGAATTTAACTGTTGAATTATTGTACGAGTAAAATAGCTCAGCGGTTCTGAGATCAAATCTTTGTCTCTACACGTATACTATCCTCAATTGTAGAATCCCTGGTGCACAAAACGCTCAAATTTTTATAACTCTTCTATATAGAAACCTAACTCTATCTCAACTTTAACAAATAACTATCAGATCACCTATTGACTAACTGACGGCCAATATATGAACTTTAGGAATTGAGATCACCAATAATTCATATGATATCTTGATTCGGCATATACATCTCAGTTCTTGAAAAAAATTATTCTATAAAACCTTTATAGAGTAATACGCCTTAAATATTTGAAAAAAAAATATCATACCACTGCTGAAATAAAAATTTGAACAAGTGTTACCATGGAGTTTGCAGATACAATCACATTAACAAATCCAACAGCAGATTATAAACTAATGAATCATCCAATAGCAGTATTACAACCTAAGAACAAAAATCCAACTACAGCATCTCAAAAAGTGCTTAAAAATATTAAATTGTTGTCAATTATTTTCGAATATTTAGATAGAGTCCCATCCGAGCAATCGATAAATGATAAAAAACTTATGAAAATGTTGTTGTTGTGTGTAAAATATGGCATCAAGTTGGTATAAGTATCTTTAATAGATATATTGAATTACAAGATTACCAAAGAGTGATAGGCATTGATTGTTATAGAAATATAGATACCTGGACACAATATGTGGTTCATTTGAATATACCATTTACCGATAAAAAATTAACGGCCCTGATAAAGCAGGTCAAATCATGGCCAGCATTAAAGATTCTACAACAAGCAATGGATGATGATGAGGTGTTTAATGATGACCAAAATGCAACAGTAGCTTATGAATTTGCAATGAATTTCTTAAATCCGACTATATGTCCATTTCTACAAATTTTGAAATTATATTGGTACAACCTTTGTAGCGAAAAAGATTTGTTATTAACAAAACATTTTATCAAAGAGATTAAAACTTTTGAGAAGTTACAACAAGTAATATGGATGGTAGAACAGCATGCATCAAAGAGTATGGCCGTTTTATTTGATGCAAGGAATCATATATTTAAAATTGAAGCATTAAGAGAATACTACGACGGATTGGAAAAAGATAAAATAATATGTAATAACCCAAAGATACCCTACCTATATAGAAAAGAATGGCCAGTTAATTTGATACCAACCTCCAATAATTGCAGTAAATTATTCAATTTGAGTATTTTTTATTCATCTCTTACTACAGTATCATTAAGGTTAAAAATGCACGCATATTATAGTCTAAATGAACCCATTCAACTGACAAATTCTTTATTAATGTCTATTGCATCGACTCTACCAACACTAGCAAGGTTTAGTCTGGTATTTGAAAACAGTCAACAGGTAGAAAGGATCAACGACGATACATTAATAGTCTTTGGCAAGAAATGTAAGCATCTAGAAACTTTTGCTATAATAAGAGAAGATATACGAAACCTTACTAATAACACTATAAATGTCGAATATTTACATTTTTATGAATGGTATTTGAAAAGAGAAAAAGCCCCGTTATTTCCAAAGTTGAAACTGTGTTATCCAGTTTTGGAGTTTCCGAATTATGAAATGAGAATATTACATGCGCCAATGGGATTAAATAAAGGTCCAGTAACTCGAAGAGATGTGTTTTTGAATCATTTTTCCATCTAGTTCAGCATCATCGGTGAGATATTGGGTAAGGGAGGCGGGTACCGAATTGCTTTGATAAATTAAAAAGAACCTAGTAATTTTGAAATTCCATCTGGCTAATGAATATAATTATACTATACATAAAGCCAGTATAAATGAAAGAGTTGGCTATATTCCACTACTTAGCGAATAAAGAGATATGTATTAGCTAAAATATTGTAGAGATTTATTTACAGATAGACTCAATATTATAATAATATACCATGGTTGGATAGAGATAAGAAGGGGTTGATTGAATTAGTATCATGTTTTTATGATTTTATAAAGTTAGTACTGATTTGGTAGAAATGATTCTAATATTTCATGATTTGTTGAAATCCCAAGGAGTATTTGTAGATAAAGTTCATGATATATATATTAATATGATATGGACTAAGTTAGCGGAAACTTTTGGGGGAATATAGAGTATCCAATGGTAATTCAATTGGTGCATGTATCTCGTTGACCTTGAATTAAGCTTTGTTGAAAATTTTATAGTATTACTGATTTAGGATAATTATTAATTCAAATATTTGTAACATTTGTAATATTATAATAGTTGCTCAGATTTATTCTATATTATAAAATCATGTATTCGTATGAATGGAAAATCAGTTTTTGTGCACACTAACATAGACTATTTATTATTATTATATATAGTGAAAAATTAGAGCTGCATGAGACGTTTATATATATTCAGCTCGGTAATAATATAAACAGCCAGCTCCAAAGAAGCGAATGTTTGTTTTTATCAAGTTTGACTTGTCTAGTTGGCTTATGTATATAGATAAATGTTAGGCTGTGAGCTCGCCCAGACGGTGCGGCTCATGCCACAAGCTTACGAATTATATAATGTCAACGCGGTTTATCATGTATATCTGCTAAGGGCCATTTTCCGTGATCAGCACAGCTTGTTCGAACATCAAGCTTTAACAACATATCTATTTGTAATACCGGAATATATAAGCTAGCCTTGGCTAAAATACACATGCAGAGTACTAAATTTTTAATTAAAAAACCCCTTCAAATTGATACACTGTTTATAAGCTATCGGAATTACAGAGGTTACAGTTGAATGTCGGTAATAGTTTTTTTATACCAATCTCGAACATCAAGCTGGGATGTAAGATTTGATGTCTCTACCTGATCAATTAATATGCTCATGATACTCAAGGCAAATATATCTGATTACCCTTTAATATGTATATGAATTTCCGAACGGTTTGTATATAAGTATACCCCCTTTCAGATCAAAATATATCAAAGTGGTAGATATATAAGTACTCAATTACCTCTGAGTATTCTTATTTTTACAACCCTCTTTTCTTGTCTCTTCTTCTCCTCTTACATAATATTATAAAAATTTTGATTAAAAATGAAATTTTCAATTATTACTGTTACAGCATTATCAACCTTGGTATTAGCCAACCCAATGGTTATCAACAAACGGCAGGGTCCGGGTCAAGATTTAGACGCACAAGAGGATTTAGCTAGTGCCATGAGAATTTTAAGGGCTTATAAAGAAGCAGGTGTTGTAAGTTCAGATTTGGATGATGCTATTGATCATATCCGAGCTGCTTCCAAAATGTTACCAAGAAAGAAAGGTGATGATCTAGTAGGAAACTAAATATAGTTGGATGTGGTACAGTTGATTATAAACCATAAATATACGTGTGAGATTTGAGGTAGGACATACATGGAGCTGGTTGTAGTATTAAAGTTGATAAAATAGTGATCGATGAAGGATTATTAAAAGATAATCTATTAAATTGCTTGCAGAGCCTTTTATTGTTTGTGCTTTTATTTAATTAATATATTAAATTTTCTCATTAATTTTGAATGGTACTTATTGCTGCTTATATATATATATATGCTCATTATTGGATATACCTGAGCAGCCATTTCAGTAGGATATACCTAGAAGCTTGAATACTTAAAAATATCGGTTGCTAGTACGTTGTGAAATTTTTAATTCTATTAGCAGCGACCATTGCCGGCAAATAGTATATATTAGATATGCTTGATATAGTTTTGTCATTATTCTGAGTTATATTGAGCTGTGCAGTTACTAATCCTGAGGCTAAAACTTTTATCAAAGCTGTAATAGCTATTTGTGAAATAATCAGCTTATATTAGGTACATCTTTTTCATTCAAATTGGGCAAAGCCTTGCTATTAAGCCTTGCTCTTTTTTTGAATTGACTATAGGATTCATTTGTACAGCAAATTATTAAATTGCAATTGCACTTGACCGATGAACCCACTTAAGATATATCAAATGCGTGTATAGACAAAATAAGAAGATTTGAATCCTTAAGTATCAATATATTCAACCCGCATATTTTATCACAAAAATAATCTTAATTAGGATAAGCTTGGTTTAATTATAATATCAGGATTGATAGCGCTGTGGGTCAATTATGAGTATTGGATATATAAAGAAATTTCATAGCCATTTATAATAATCGATTAAAGTAAAACGAAAAAACTTGAAGGAGCAGAGAAGAAAATGCAGTTCTATTATTTAACAACTTTGACGGGACAAATTTCATTATAATCTGGTTCTCATGGTAGGCAATTTTTGACAGATTTCCTTGGGCTAAATAGGTACGATGTTCCATCAGCGATAAAACTTATAATAGAGACCTGTAATTATGGTACTTGCGTCGACCCAGAGCTCTGCTCCATGGTAGAAGACACATACCAGCCGGATGTATACTAGTATACTATAGAAATATGCTTTGCCGCCCTCGAGTAATTGATTACCACCTATAACCACTGGCTAGTTCTAGCTGTAAATATTGGAAAATTTTCAGATTTCTTGCAGCTGCATCAAATCCACTCCTTACCAGTAGTAGCTAGAATATAAATTATTCTATGGTGATGTACGGATTAGCAAATAAAGCCGCTGTGTACACCGGTCTTACCCAAAGCAGTAACCAAATACCCACGCTTGTTTCTCTATTGACACTTATTCGGACTTTGAAATATGCTGTAGCAAGCATTGCATCGTTGCAAGTTTTACATTGGTAATTAATCAACCCATCGATCCATCCCATTGTTTTGATTTAACAGTGCTGTAGAAAACGTAATTATGCTGATTTTTTAAAACTCAAAATAATTGAGTAGTATTTTCATAGCGAGGGTAGTGTTCGATCATTAGTGTTGCAAAAATTTTGCAATGGCTAATGCAAACCTTACACTACACAATTCTTTTAGAGAAAAATAATTGATTGTTTGTCTCAATTAGTATCTCCTTATACTTAAGTTAATTGTATGGTTTAATATATACTTAGGTGTACTATTTGTGATGGGTTATAATAAATCCACAAAACCATGCATGGAATGGAAATTAGAATATTCGGAAGGTAAATTCCATTATAATATTAGTTTAGGCATTGGTTACTCAATTTGACCAAGCCTATAAAGTCTGTATCCTGTATATTTTTATAAATATTAAACTTGTAACTATGCCATTGATCCGTCGTAGCCATTATTTGCAGGCTGTATAATTAACGCTATAGAATTGTTATATATTCATTTTCAGTCCAAGATCATTTGCATATACACTATTTGCAATTTTCATCAATTGGTTGATTACTTACAATGGCCTGTCCCCCCGTGGGAAAATAGTATGATAAGTATGTAGTATGTACAATTGCCAACAAGTGCACATGTAATTTCAAACTCATATATATAGTCGGAAAAATGGATCTATCATTATAGGATTATTTTGATCTAATACTTATACCTATGATGAAATAATCTTAGCACGTTGCACAGTTAATGCAAGTAATACTGGATCGATTTATAAATTATTTTAACTATAGATGGTATATAGAGTGTAAAATTTAAACTTTATCATGCATCCCATATTTCGAATTAAAATTATATCATCCCATTTTTTGAAGACAAAATACTAGAGCTACCGCTATAGCATATCCATGTTACATGCATCTATAATGGGTATGTACTTTGAATCTAATATTTTATACCATGGCAGTGGCCATAAACCCCAAAATCAAATAGATTCAAACTATAGATATAAGAACTATAACTAAATACTATGGCCACTGACACCTGTTATTAGATACAACTAATTAAAAATGAGGCACTAAATCAAGCTCAATATTGCCAAAATAGGAATCAAACTAAATTTGATCTTGAGATCGATCTCTAACTGGTCATTTTGATCATAAGCCACTATAAGGATTTATCGCTTGCAATAAATGTTCTGAATCTCTTCATTCCCATAATATTCTAAACGGCTCCAATGATGCACACCAGATCAAAATCAATAAAACCGTTAATTTATTCTGTCCACCAATTAGATATTCACAGATTCAAACATAATGATGTGGGCACTGCTGCCCCCCATGGGGTCAAAAAATTTTCTTCGGTTATAGATCTTGTAAACCTTAAAATCTTAAATCATCCTATAAACTGGATTGCAATAACAAAATGTTTTAGAAATTTATTGTAGTTTTTGCACTGTATAGCTAATTAAGTTATGTATACTATAGTGTAGCATTGGCCTTTAAAGTGTTGCTACCAGTGCTAGAGGCTCTAGGTTGTAATTCTAGAATCCAGCCTCACCGTCTAAGACATGAATTTTTTTACCCCGCGAACAGTTGTTTCAGTCTGCCTAAGCCTGTTTCAAGCTTCTACGTAACGTTGTCAAGTGCAGTGAACCAGCTATAGCTTGAGGCACAGTACAAAATTTTACTATAGTATACAGATTTACTGATAGTTTTCACAGACACCGAACTTAAGTTGTGTCATGGATCAAACGTTTGGTTTACTCACGGGAGATCCCGTACAGAGTCTTCGAAACTATATCCATCTTAGATGGGATTACAGCTAAGTTGAAACCACGCATGCTACATCCATGTTGCAAGTTTAAACTTTTGGAGTCATTCATAATACTCTGGCAGTTCAAATTTATTGTGGAATGAGGATAGTCATGTGAACTTGCCCCTAACCATGGTTTAATGCAACTAAAGAAAGTTTTTGCTCGACGTGTACATCTAACACTCTTCATACCCATATACTAGAGCTATCACAACTGTGAGATCCTGTGGAACACATTTTCAGATATTATAGGTGTATCCTAGGTCATGCAAGCCGCAAGAAACCCATATATCTAGTTTTACGCTCCTATAACAGTATTAATTGCATATATAAGTATATACACATGAAAGAAAACCAAGTGTATATCATTATAATTTTTATAAGTCAACCTGACAAAAGTTTTACATCTAGGCAAACTCAAGCAGTTTTATATAATTTGAGTGAAAGCTACATATATAGTCTATCTATAGTTATATATATATAATTGTAATTAATTTAAAATCCCACCGAAGCCTAGGATTTTGCAAAACCATATGGGCCCTCCATTTGAAAACTTTGAACCCCACTACACATACTGTAATATTTGACATTACTTATGGATATGTGATGACTTTCGGATTCAAGCATTAAATACGCAGGCCCTGCTTCTAGATATTATAGTGCGCATAGCACCAAAGATTCTTAGCACACAATTAAGACGGAGATTTGTGGGCCCCATCTCCATCGGATAAGCCTGAAGTTGTTTTATATCCAGCTATAGCTATAGCTTGAAAGCCAGGGGGTAAAATATTGCGGATTAGAGTTTCCTTTTTAGTATAGGTTTCCAAACTACAGTAGAGTGCCTTGAATCTGTCTGCTGGACTTTTTTCTAGGGGCAAATTGAGGATACATGTAATTGGATTGTTTACCATCCCATCGACTGCAGCTTCATGAGTACTACACACCATCACCAAAATGCATGCTGGATATAGCCATGAACTATATATAGGCAGGTGCGTTTCGTGATCATACTTGAAGCTGCTTTGAGAGCAATTTTAATTAGCGAGTACTATTAGTATTCAATTGTTGTCAGTCTATGCATATCGGATATCGATGTACAACGTTAAATCTGACAGCTGGTGGCCGGTGTTCAAAAGCAACTTTGGCCATGGATCAATGTATATCAGCTAATTATTTGGTTTATTGATGCATGGATATGGGACCACCTATAGCATAGACTGAAATCAGCTAACCTTCGCACTCAAACTTTTCCTCAAAGTAGATCTTCACGTCTGTGGGTTAATTTCGGCATAGCTTGATATTCAAGTTCGCTCGGTAACAGACTATAGACTACAGTAGAACTCGGTAAACCTATACTGACTTCATTTTACAATTAGATCATTTCCCGGTTGCAAACCTTTCTAGACTGAATCCTATAAATAAACCAGGCATTAATTAATTTAAATTGTGCCGCTGCGAAAAAGGCGGTGTATAAAATTTTCAGCTGTGGCGGGCATTAAAGCTTACCGGCATTTAGCTATATTTAGACAAATAAAAATGGCGGGGCACAAAGTTTTTTTAGCTATTAGTACAGCTTGAGCTAGTTTCTGGATTAACTTCTTTTTTTGAGGGGCCAAAAAATATCATACGAGACCGTTAGCTGTTAAACTGTACTTGATCGACGTTCCATGCATAAATTAATTTGTCCGGGCTATTGTTTACCTTTCTCACCAACTAACGAATAAAAATTTATCATCATGAACAGGTTGTGCTAATTTAAGAATTTCGCAGCCTAATTAGTACTGATTTGAGCCTTATTTGATTATCTGAGCTAAATTTAGTGTAGAATTTTGAATAAAGCATGCATGGAATACCAGTAGGTATTATGAGAGGTCACTGAACCGGGTTGATCAATTGAAAAACAAGCTTGAGCTTAGCGTATGCAAACTTAAGGCTATTGCCAGATACATTAATTTTACTAAGTTGGTACAGCCTTTAAGCCTAGTTTAACACACACAACCTAAGAATTAATTCGTAAAATTATTTGCAATCATGAGCTCTAGTATAATTCAATATTTATAAATTGTAAATCCAGTCTCTGTTTATGAAACTTTCAATCATCATTAATTAACGTTGGACCTTAGGGTTCGCAATTGAATGTAAGTTGATTGTAATTACCTTATATAAATACAGGTAAAATTTCTTGTAACGCAGATATTATCGGTTAATTGATTAAATTAATGTAGATGCGGCTCGTAATAAAGCTTTAAGATATCAAGCTCACTAAGCTAGCAATTGCACTCTTTTTCGAACTTTAACTCTAAATTAGGCTTTTAATATATAGGATATGGATCTATGTATATATGATTCTTAATTAATCTTACCGCTGCAGTCGTTTCGGCGTATCATATCCAAACATAAAAAATTCCCATGGTGCACATTATAATTTAAATGATTGGATTCACTTCCAATGCAATAACTGATTTCGAATCACAGGGAAGGTCGACAAGAATTTGGAGATACCATGCTTGAAGTGTAATATTGGAGCTCTAGCTAGATATTGCCATCGATCTAATTTATACCAGCTGGTTGGCTTTATTTTACGCCTCACTGCTACTGCACGTACGTGGTGATTTCTATGAGTTTGCACTTTGAACTCCTGAAAGTTTATTAAGTCAGCTTAAGATTTGAGCGCTGGATCCTACAGTTTTGACTCAAGTAAACTTGTTACAAATCGATAAATTCAAGAAATCTTAAGTTCTAGCCAAGCCAGAGCTTGATTAATAGTGTCAAACTTATTACCCAGCCTTTTAAAACATGAATTTTTCTTATAATTTTTGATACGACAAACCATACTATGGTATACAATAATGCTCTTTAAAAAGCAGCAGGAGCCACAGAGTCGCATAGTTCAAATAGAACCTAGGCTGCAGCTATATCCTTTATATTGGATATTCATAATTCTTCTATGAGTGGTGAATCTCTACCGATTTTTACAAGCGGGTATATATACCACAGAAGTTTGCTAGTTACCAACTATAGTTTGCATACTTTAAAGAATGAAATAACACGCCGAGATCACCAAGGTCCCCATAAGTTCCAAACCACTATTCTTCACTTTTAATCTATAGGCATCACTGACTACTCGTCCTACCAATTCCCCATAATTTCAGACTAGTAAACCCCAAATCACTAGACCCTGGGTATAACTTTAATTTCGAAAATCGCCATCTATTTCCACCAAATACCATTTTTTTTTTCCTTATTCTGGAAATTCTCAATACCGCAGCTGCATCATAATTATAGTAAGCTTAAGGGATAGAAACTGGAAACGAATCAGGGTCACGCACGCCGCGGTGACTCGAAAATTTCAGTGGGATCAGAAATTATTAGGATCAAAAAATGTTTCTCGGTGGTTGAGCGCCATAACTGAAAAAAAAAAAAAATTAAATAAAAATAAAAAAAGAGAGAGATTCAGCCTCACGATGCAACGTTAGACTTGATAACACCTACAGCGCGCGACAATCCACGCCTAAATCAACGATAAAAATGCTACCCTCCGCGACTCGCAGTGTAACTTCAAATTCAAGGCTAAAACAAGTTTTATACCTGCTTGAATACTTTTTATTTAGAACCAAATCGTTAATTCTAATCTAGCACAGCTGCTAATTGGTACCAAAATTTTCATAAAAACGCGTACATTCACGCATTTATCCCAGCATTTATTGGTTTTAAAGTGTTAGCGAAAGCCTTGGATAATAGAAATTCTCGGTCATAATCGAAAATTTTGTATGTATTCGCAGTATTGCTTTACTGTTACATTGATCCAGCTTTTCAAGTGTTCTACCTGCTTTAATCTTTAAAAATCTAAAAATTATTACATTAAATTCTACTAAGTTATGAAATCAGAAACCTACTCCCCAAACTTTTAAACCATGACCCCGTGGAGACGTTATAGTGATCAGTGGACCATATTTTAATTGGATTTCATAAAAATTATGGGGACGTTACTTTGAACTCCTTCTTTTGATTAAATATTCCGGGGTAATATCAGTAATAATAAGCCATCTAAATAAATTCTACTGGCAAACGTTGATATCAATGTAATTAGACAATTCTGACAATTGAAAGACTATGGGGTAGATACATGAAGATGCCATCGACACCTGCGTCTCCTTTTTTATTCTAGTCCCTGCCTAAATTGTGATGAAATATATTTTATTATTGCAATAAATTCTATACCCTCGTTGTTAAATGTTTAAGCTTATAATCAAAAAGGTCTGTTTTTTTTGGCGCCCCTCTAAAATCTACGGCACACCCCTCTATGGTGTATATTTTTGGCTTGGTATGATGGACTTTAATCCTAAATAATTAAGATGATGAGATGCGATCTTTAGTTAAACAGATTGAGTATTTAAGATCTATCTCAACGGTTTATCATAAATTAGCAATATATAGCTGATCTCATAGTATTGCACACACTACTAAAGTCGATGCATCATTAGATCTAAATTACAGTTATAATCAATTACATAATTATACTTGAAAAAATGCTCAGCTAGAGTAAATCTTAATAGTGATCGCCAAAATTTCTAAAAGCTTGATCATAAAAAATTCTCTCTTTTAAAAAGCGTTGTAATTACAACACTACTATAAACCAATACACTAACTAATAAATATTTTAAGCCTTTGAATTCAAACTTTCGAATTTCGAATTTCGAAAAGAATAACAATAGTTAAAGAAACGATGACCAAAATCTTTTCTATACATGTTTTACTACTACGTTTTAAACAGTAAAAGTAAATCAAACTTTTTTTGTGTACACCAATAAAAAACCCGTTATTTAATTGAAGCTGGAATGTCGGACGTAGGATCCCATAATATTGAGTAGTAATTGAGATCTGAATTTGGGAAAATCTGGAGCATCATATATGTATACTATCGAGATTTTTTATACCCCACCTTCTGATCCAAATTTTTCAGAGATTTCTACGACAAAAAAAGTTTGAAGGGTTGTCAAGCTTTAAAAATCTCTCTCCAATAAAAATAAGTTTCTTTTATTATATCCAAGATTTTACAAGATTAACTTATAGTAGAGTTACAGTAAATATTAGTAAACCGTAATATTTTAATCACTAGTATCATTCGAATACTTCAACTGCTAACAAAGCTTGGTTTTATCCAATAGTTGAATATCCCTTTGATACTAGTGATAAAAATCTTACCGAGTTTTGACTACGAGAAGATATAAAAAGTTATAGCTCTGAACTTACAATTACTAGTTTTTAATTCGAGATTAATTAGGATCAATTTTTATGTGGTATTATAAAAATAGACCACTACAACAATGCTGACTGAGATAATAAAAAAATTTGCTGCCCCGCGCCCGCTTGAAAGATAAAAAAAAACTTTTTCCTACCCCTCCACCGTAGTTTTTTTTTTTTTTTTTTTTTTTGAATCCTCAGTGCGGGCAACATATATAGCACAAGCATAAATAAGATAGGAAATTTATACTGTTTTATATCATAAACCAAAAAAGCAAATATCCTCAACATCAACACACCTTTTAACAATAAGATCTTGTTGACAAAAAATTTCATATAAATATGATACAGATTTCTGCATTCTTTTCGAAATTTTTTTTATAATCTCATCATCATTCAAGATTTTATTTTACTAACGACTTTACAACAACAATTATAAAAAAAAAAAAATGTCAGATTCCGACATTGAAAAGACAGTCAGTATTTCTGACGATGTCAAACAAACACAGGCACCAACCCCACTAATGGTTCAAGAACCAAGATGGTATAATACTGGGTTAAAAATTTTTGGCTATAGATGTTTGCCATATAATCATGCAATGGTTCAATTATTAATGGTTTCAATTGTCTTTTTCCTATGTCCTGGCCAATTCAACGCACTATCTGGTTTAGGTGGTTCAGGGTTATCAGCACAGTATGCAGATGTTTCTGCTAATTCAAATGTTGCTTTATATTGTACTTTTGCAACCATTGGTTTCTTTTCAGGAACCATTGTTAATGTTATTGGACCAAAATTATGTTTAGCAATTGGTGGTTTAGGTTATGCTATCAACTCTGCATCATTATTATGTTTTAATCATACACAAAATAAAGGTTTTGTTATTGCAGCAGGTGCAATTTTGGGTATTTGTGCATCATTGTTATGGGCTGCTCAAGGTGTTGTTATTATGGCTTATCCAAATGAAAATGCAAAAGGCCATTATGTTGCAATCTTTTGGGCTATTTTTAATCTAGGTTCAGTTATTGGTTCAGTTATTCCTTTGGCTCAAAATATTCACCAAGTTCAAGCTGGTGGTGTTAATGATGGTACTTATGCAGCATTTTTATCTTTAATGTTTGTTGGTGCTATTTTAGCTTTATTTTTAATGCCAATCGATAAAGTTGCAAAAGCTGACGGTACTGGTATTTTAGTTAAAAAAAATCCAACTATTAAATCCGAAATTTTGGGTTTATACAAATTATTAAGATATTATCCATCTGTATTAATGTTATTCCCAATGTTTTTCTGTTCAAATTGGTTTTACACTTATCAATTCAATGATTTCAATGGTGCAAGATTCAATGTTAGAACCAGATCTTTAAATTCATTATTATACTGGTTTATGCAAATTATTGGTGCTTTAACTTGGGGTTTATTATTAGATTGGCAACGATTCAATAGAAGAACTAGAGCTAAAGCATTCCATACTGCAGTCTTTTTATTGACCATGGGTATCTGGGGTGGTGGTTATGCATTCCAAAAATTATACGATAGAGATCAAGTTGAAGATCCAAAGAACCCATTACCTCCTTTGGATTGGACTGATGGTGGTAAAGCTTATATTGGTCCATTGTTTTTATATATGTTTTATGGTTTATTTGATGCTATTTGGCAAACTTATGTTTATTGGATTTTAGGTGCCTTAACCAATTCTTCAAGAAAATTAGCTTTATATGCAGGTTTTTATAAAGGTATTCAATCAGTAGGTAATGCTATTGTTTGGAGATTGGATGCTATGAAATTACCATACATGAATTTATTTGCATCATCATGGGCTTTATTAGCTGGTTCATTATTAATTTCTGCTCCATTGGTTATTTGGTGGGTTAAAGAAGAAACTGATTTTGAAGATGATGCAATGTTCACTGAAGATTTGGATTCAAGAGAACAAGTTAAGGAAGTTGCTCATACTTGGGATATGCCAAGTGGTGATGTTGAAATTAAAGAAGACAATGCTAAAGACTTGTCTGCTTAGATTTTTATTTAATTTTATTTAAGAAAAAAAAAAAGTTTCTATAATTTTGCATTATATATATATATATTTATTCTTGTTTCTGTTTTAATAAATAATTTTTTGTTACAATATCAAACCAAAAAAAAAAAAAAAAAATCTTTTTGATTCTCTTGTAATTACATCCATGGACTATTTGATCCATCTTCATATCTATATTTCTTTTTTCTTGCTCGATCATACCCATCACCCATTCTAGCTGATTCTCGTTTAGCTCTTCTAATACTTCGCTCTCTTTCAATTTCTCTCTTTTCAATTTCTTCAGATGTTAAAGTTTCAATAGTTGGACACCAATCTTCACCTAATCCTTCAGGATCATTTCTCCACCCTGCACCTGTAATTCTATTATTTGCTAAATTATCAAAATCAGGTAAATGTGATTCCCTTGCTTCCTTTTTCAATTTTAAAATTTGTTCGTGTAAAGCAAATGAAATAGCTGGATAAAATTCACCTGAAATTCCTAAATCTTGTACAACTGATTTCGCAAACATTTCAGGTGTAATATCCTCACTATTTAAATCCCATTCAAATCGATCTTCATATAATTGTTTATCTAAATTAACACTTAAGTTTACTACAACCATACATTCACCACCTTCATTAATTTTTGTATTTGCAACATCTTTATATTCATTAATTTGTGTTTTGATAGCATTACTAATATTAATTGAATACCCAATGTGTAAATCCATATCTTGTACCATAATTTTAGCAAATAATTCTGGTGTTAAAACAGGATCACTTAAATCCCACATGAAAAAATCTTGTATCCTCGACCCTTCATGATCAAATTGAATTCTAACTGGAATTAAACATGGTTTTGTATCTGCAATTTGTTTTATAACTTTATTAGTATAATTCTCATGTGGTGTTCTTGCTGCAGGTTTCTTAACTTCTTGTTGTTTAGGTTCTAGGTTTCGTAATTTTGTTAACTGATCATTTGAATCTTCGAAATCATCATCAAAATCATCATCATAATCTGCATAATTTATTGTTGAATTACTCCGTTTATTTGATCGTGAGATTGGTTGAATGTTTACATATAATGAGGTTTGATCGAGCCTCAGCCGTGAGCCATACCCAGTCTGTGACGCTTGTGGTAATTGTGGTTGCTGTTGCGTATGATTCATGATATTAGTGTATTAGTATTAAGTCAATGGTTAGTATCTTATCGTGTCGTGAATAAGTAGATAAATTAAATTTCGGGTGTTATACAAGTTGTGGTGGGAAAAAAAAAATTAGTCTTGAAAATTTTGTGGCACGCGCTTTTTTTTTTTTTTCTTTTCACTAGAAATGGACGTTGGGAGGTTTGACCAAGCTAGGTGGAGTTGTCCGGGTAACTCTTTCTTTTACATAAAACGCGAAAGTTTATTAATAATTTCGTGTTTTTTGTGAGTAGAGATTCACCGTGATATATCCATTCATATAGGAGAATGAAGAATTTTAGGAGACGCAATTTGACCTACATTTTGCTACTAGAAATGCATATTATATTTCCAATTTTTACAGCTCAATTCTGCTCGTAGGTATCTACTTTACTGAAGTATCGTATACAGGTATTTCGCCTAATATTGAAGTAAGAAAAATGTAAAGCTACTCTGGCTTTAAAACTCTAGATCTTCGAATTACAATAAGATAGATGTACTATCGTAACTTTTACCTAAAATTAAGGAAGCTGGTATACATAAGCGCAGCGAAGGAGAGACTTTAATTTTTTTCCTTATTTTTTTTTTTTTTTTGCAAACCTTGACAAGTCTAGAAGGGTGAAAATTTCTATAAAAGCTTATTCAAACGATAATTTGTTTTGACTGTTAGATACATGGAAAAACTTTAAATCTTAATTGTAATAGAAAAAAAATCTTATAACACTGGTGTTGTTATTAATATTAAATCACACCTAAAAAAAAAGAACAAATTTAAGTTTAGTACTAAGATTTTTTAACTATAGCTTGAAAAGATTTATTATAAAACTTGAATATTTTAAGCCCAATATTCTTGTAACATGTAAAAAAATTGATTCACTTTGTATTATATGCAGCACGTACAAGTTGTACATACAGAATTATATTTCACAGTCATAGATTGTCGTCAGACAAAGCTTCTAAACTGATATAGCAGCTTGAACTGTTACTAATCTTTGAGACAATTGAAAAAAGGGTTGATTAAGTTATCCTATAGCTGATAGTTTGTTCTTAATTTAGCCGTCTATTGATATATATATAGCTTACAATTGTAAGTATACAAAGTGTTGTAAAACACTTTAATGAATCAGCCAAGATATGGGTTTACAACAACTACTAGTTTGCCAGTGGCCAATTAGTTCTACCCGTATGTATATATATTAATTATAAAGAGAAGTTAAATCACTGGTGTTAGTGCACATTTTGAAACCTCTAGATGGAACCTCATTACAAACGTATAAAAGCACTGCAATATCCCATAACTCCAATCGATCTCGATTAAAATTTATAATTTTCAAGTTTTAATGAGATCTGCATACGAAATCTAAAGCCTTAAAACTCAACTGTTATGACCATCCCATTTAAGGACCTCTGAGCTAAGTGTTAGTACCGAAACTATGTATAGTATATATGCACGGTACTTGAATTTACTCAGCACTGCATACACACCTGAATTAAATGGTCTCAAAAAGTGAAAGCTCATAGGAACGGAGTTATAGTTCGAAATTAAAGTTCAAGATATAAATTCTAATAAATTTTTGGCAGCTTTATCTTGACAGTTCTCTTCTCGCTCTACTGAAATTATTCTATCCAAGCACTTTTTCAATACTTATATATATTAATTCATATAAATATCAAGGGTTTGGAATTGATCGTACTAAAAAACATCAATTGCAACATGTAGTGAATCTTTTATTATTTATCAACTCTCAACTGGCTATAGGTTTATTATTTCCCGAAGAGACCAAGTCATAACATTCTTATAGCAGCAGATATCGCGATTCAATCACAATCAAGCTTTATTTGGTGCTGAATTTAAATATTGTTACCATAGTTACCACCTTTATTATTTTTAGAAGCATCGATAGCTTCAAATGATCCAGTGAATTTGAGTTTCCAGTGTTACATATACTAGTAACTTTATAATCAATTTAACAATTACAATCTGATAAAATTACTGCAAATAAAACTTATTATGAATGAGCAGTAGTAGGTAATTGTTAACGAATTCACAAGTAATAACAGTGCCATGGGTTATATAAATCACTGCAGAAATCAGCCAATTAAACAGTAACATCAATATTCGAAAGCAGTATTGGGAATCCATGCTTTTGTTTCAAAATATTTACACCATGCTAAGAACTAGTACGATATCGTTTGAAAATACAGCTGCATGCAGTAGTACTTGCTGATATTGCAACTTGATACAGAAACTGTTTTCAAGCATATATCGAACTCAGCGCAGGTCGCGAATCGTAATAAATTCACCCCACTACTAATTAACCTGTAATTTTTCAAACGCGTCAATTTTTTTCACACACCCTTTTTTTTTTGATCGCGTTTTTCTCATTTCCACTTGAAACCAGTACAACAATTTAAGCCTTTAAATATTTATGTTTGCTACCTACAACTTACTATTGCCGTTTTTATTATTATCATTAGATATACCGTTAACCCAACCCAAACTAACAGAGAACTAGATATTATACAAGGTATTACTAACGCTAAAGTAATAATATAGTGATCAAAAGCATGCACTAACGAGAATGAGCAAAGTATTTATCAAAAAAATACGCAAAGTTTACAACACCGTCACACCACTACCGATCCTACTTTCATCTTCAACCAATGATACCGCAACTAACGATGAAGACACCCCAATGGGTGATAGCACTATTGAAACTACTACCCCCATCATAAAAAGAAGACCATGTATCCACCCATCACTAAAACGTTACAATTCAGTACTAATAGCATCACAAACCCCCTTAACCTTGCCATCACATTCATTACATCAACCTTTATCATGGCATGACCAGTTAGCCGATCTTATCCACCATCTTCTTAGTACCAACCCTAGAAACGTTTTAACCAAAGGTTATTCTTTACAAGCTAATCAATTAGTCAACACTTCAGATACAAACATTGCAATCCCACATTTATTATCAACATTTTGGATCCATTTACTACCGCAATATCAGAAAACATTAATTTATTTACTCTCTACAAGTTCAATTTTTATAATCAATAATGATGCTTCAGTTTTACAAATTTCAGGTATACCAATAACAGATAAACTACCTCCCCTATCATCTTCATACCCTTTATCAATAAAACCCAAAATCCCAACAATTTTTAAATCAAATTTGCAACATTTATGGTATTCAATAATTCCCAAAAAACTGGTACTAAAAAAAAAGCCGATTTTGGATAGTTTGGGGAGTGTAGTGGTTAGGATGCCTATAAGGTATCATTTAGATTTAGATTATAATCAAGCTTTAAGAACAATGTTGCCCTTAAATAATGGATTAAAATTAAAAATAGATACCATTAATGGTAAATCAATAATTAACAATCCGGAACCAGGAACTTTACCTCAACAATTAATTGATTTAGTAATTCAATTAACAACAAAACATAAAAATTTGCCATATCAAAAGATTTTACTTTCAATTTGTAATAATAAAAATGGTAGTACTAGTATGATTAAAGTAACAAAATTCATGCAAACAATCATAAAAAGACTAATTCCAAAACAATTATTTGGTTCATCATCAAATTGGGTTAAAATAAAGCAATCAATAGAAAAATTTATTCATTCAAGACCAAATGAACATTTCAGTATTTCACAGCTTTTAGAATCGTTACAAACTTGTCAAATATCATGGTTTATTAACAAACCAGAACCACAATTTCTGAAATCAAAAACTATATTATATCAATTATTGAACTGGATGTTTCGAAAAGTTATTGTGCCATTAATTAGTAATTGTTTTTATGTTACTAGTCGAACAAGTGATTACAATTCATTGTATTATTATAAACATGATATTTGGAAAGAAAATGCTGAAAATGCTATTGAAAAATTCAAACAAAAAACAAAGTTGAAAAAAGTTAGTAGTGGATATAAACGTGGATTAGGTATAGCTCCATTGGTTATTGCAGCAAAAAGAAATGGTGGATTTAGAGCTATTACTGCTATGGGGAGTAGAGATAAAAAAATTGATACTATTAATAAGAAATTAATGGGAGTTTTTAAAGTTTTATCTGTGGAGTATGGGAAAAAAAGAAGTTTTACTAGGGTTAGAAGTTCAAGAATGTTTGTTGGGGAGTTGGAAAAGTTCAAAAAGAAATGTATGGTTAGGTTAAAAAAATATTCTCATGGTAATAAATGTGAAAATAAACAATTAGTTGGAAATTTTATTCATGGTGCTGATAAATCTTTAAAATCTGATTCTTGTTTGAATGATGGAAGTTTCAATGATACTAATACTAAAAGAATTGGTAACAATAATGCATTTGGTATAGGCTTTGCTGGTTCGAGTAAACCATCAATATCTTGTAAGTGTGCTAAAGAGGATTCAACTAACAAATTGATTATAGCATTGGAAATTCAGAATTATACGAAAGATAATTTTTTTAAAGATTCGGTAAACAATAATAATATTTCAGCCATTAAACCCCAGGTTTCAGTAACTCAATTTTCAGTAACTGACAAATGTATGTATTTGAAAGAGACTAATGCTAACAAATTAATAGGTGTATCAACAGGTAAATCTTTATCGACAACTGATAACCGAACCAATAACCCAATTATTCATGCAAATCTCGAAACTGATTCCGCAATGAAAAATTCAAGTCAAAAAAAATTGCTTAATAAAGATTTATCAAGAACCATCAACAATCCAAGTCAAAATACATCTTTATCCACCACTAGCAACGTACAATTAACTACTTCAATCAAAAATAAAACCATTATCAACATTAATCCCAACAAAATCACTACAAAACCTACCACTAAAACTAATAGCCAAATTTCAAAATCTAAACTAACTCCCAAAATCCTACATGATAACACCAAAATTACTAAACAATCATCTAAACCACTTAAAAAAACAAACAATTTAAAATCAAAATTGAAATCTGGTTCAATTACATTAGATAATTTTTTCAATCGATCCAATTCAACTAATATGATAGAAACTACTACTAACAATACAGTTGATACTAGTAATATTTTACCTAGAGACGGTATGATGTATACTGATAATGAAGATACAAGTGATAGCGATATAGAGTTGGTTTCAGTTAGCAATATTAATAAACCAATCCATTTAGATACCTATACTAATGCTGCTGATAGTAAAGCTAACATTATAAATGTGAATAATGCAATGAATATTGATACTGATAGTGATTCAGATTTGAGTGCTATTGATGTTAAAGATGATACTGTGGAGAATGATGTACTAATGCCATCAAAGACCCAAAACATTCAAGAAAGAGGTCTTGCTAACAAATCTTTTACTAAATACTCAGATAATGGAAGCAATGCTAAAGAAATCAACTCAAAGTTGAATCAAGATGTTATTAATAATACAAGAGTTTCCAAGAGTAGTTCAGCTAATTTAGGATTTGGTTCTACTACTGCAGAACCACTTAGTACGGATTTCAATATAACCAGCCCTTTAAATAAGGCTAGTATTAGTACCAATTCTGATCAATTGAATGATAAAAACTCATCAAATCCAACAAATAAACCATCTCCAAACATCAATATTAGCAGATCTATTCCACAAGCTATCACACCCACTTGTATTAAAAAAAATTTACAAAAAAAACCTCGATTCTATTGTGTGAAAATAGATATTACAAAATGTTTCGATACAATTCCTCAATCTCTTGCCATTACACTTCTTCAACGTCTGCTAACTTCACAAACCTATACAATTCCATCCACTTCATCTTCATCATCTATCAATTATAAAACCTGGAAAAGAACCTTATCAACTGTTTCCAACCCACCAACCACTACAGTAACTACAACCAAACAACCACCGTCACAAACAATACTAACTAGAGATGAAATAATTCAAATTTTTACAAAACATTTACGTCAAAACGTTATTAAAATCCCTTCATCAAAATCTTATTCAAAGTTGTTTGTACAACGTCATGGAATTCCTCAAGGGTCAGTATTATCAACATTAATTTGTGACATGGTTTATGATGATTTAATTCAGAATCATTTGCTTGATTTTATCACTCCAACCTCAAAATTATGGAGATATGTTGATGATTTTTTGTATATAACAACAGACTATTCTCAAGCTAGAAATTTTCTATCAAGAATGGAAAATGGTTTCCCGGATTATGGAGCTCAAATATCAAAACAAAAGACTCAAACTAATAACAAGATATCATTTATTGGGGTGGAATTTGATAGTAAAACATTAAAATTGAGTAGCCCATTAAAAAATGTTTTACACCCATCAGCTAGTTCACAAAGTTTTGGTGGATTGAAAGGGTTATTGTATGGTGATAGTATCAAAAGTATGGTAAAAAAAGCTATCAATGTTTATAAAATTAAAAACAAAAAAGTTGTGGAGTTGGTAGCTAAACGGGTGGTATTTTTAGGTAATAAAAAGATTAGATTTGATGGTGGGGTTAGTGTTGATCAAATGAATAAGTTGATGCAAAAAGTTTATATTGAATTTTTGAAATTTGGGGTTGATAGTAAGAATATTGAATTGGGGGTTAAACGAGCGTTGAAGTTTAGCGATTATAGAAAATATTTATTGTAATTAGCTTTATCCATACATGTATATGTATTTATTCTTGCAATCATGATATATATAGATTTGATTTTTGTATATATCGATCTTATTACTGATAAGAAAACAAATAACTTAATACTTTGTATGTCTTCTTTAAATTGTATAAAATATTCGTGTTGGTAAAAACTTATTATACTTTAGCTTTTGAACTATAGGATTATGAGTCGAGTTCATATGATATCGCGATTGATCGTGACAGGGACTCATTAATATCGAACGTGTATACAATTTCCCATATATAAGACAGGAATAAAACGCATGGTGTCTCCTACATAACTCTCGAACTCTAACAGCGATATGGTATGAACCCTATTGATCACCATCTGTTGATATTTTTTTTTATTGTTATATACTATAAGCTATAGAGGAGGATGTTAAACCAAGCACATGAGATTATTCCCTCTGAACAAAAGTACCAGCCAGCTAGTTATAACAACTAATCGATGATCACCAAATCCTTTTATAATGAATATTATAATATACTTACACCATAACTATCATGCCAATAGCAAGTTAACAAAATCTAACCTCATTTGAAATTTCAAGGCCAGGAAGCTCACGCCATTGATCCAGGCTTAGTAATATTTTTAGTAGCTTGTGGATAACATATTAATTGTGATTCATGATGTAACTTAAGAAATTCAATATTAGCTCTTCAACCCAGTAATGAATGCTTCCAAACCATAATTATTAATCTATTGATTCATTACTTCTCTCAGAAGATAAAAATCCTCAAGTCTTGATCAAACCATCTGAATAAATACAAGTTGCATGTGCTTGTACTTACTAGATTCTTTTTGGTGAGCCATGGACCATCGATGGCCATCCTGATATAGGAATTTAAAACCCCCACACACGCGTCTATATATAAATACGTATACAATATTTGTACGCGTGAATTACGTGACTAGTTGACGTTTTATACCTACTGCAATAACTAGCTAAAACTGGATCCAATGGTAACAAAACGTATCAATTAATACAGAACAGGGGCTAAATAAATTTCGCAATATTATCTATAGTAGTATAAATTGTAATTGCATGCAGGGGATTAGTTGAATATCGATTAACTTTAAATAGAACCACAATCACTGTGTTATGGTGGTAGAGTTCGATATCATATTATAATTATAATGGCCTGAGTAGGTGCACATGTACTGATTCTACAAATATTAATTAAATGTAGCTAAAGTACATATATAATGCTACAATTTTTTTCATAGAATTGATGAATCTAGCTTCTGAATACATCAAAAACTATTACTCTTGTTTTAAAAAAAAAGTCTCATTACTAAAATAAATAAAAGGTTCTATAGAAAAAAAAGATGAATTAATGACTTTCGTGTTCATTAAAATACATTATTATCATGTTCCATATTATTAGTATTAACATTACCCTGAATACTCTCACCATCCGCTCCTGGTGCGGCTGTTGCAACTTCTTTATTCTCTTTTAGGTCTTCATTATCAACAGTTTCAACTCGATCTGTACCATTCAATTTCCCTTCTAAACCACCTTCATTATTCACATCCTTGTCTCCACTCTGATTCTCATTTTCATTAATATTTTCATGTTCATTTTCATTTCCATTCCCGTCATCACCATCTTTCTTAACTTCATCTTCTTTAACTTTACTTTCATCACTTTCATTATCCAACACATCTCCTTCTTTCTTTTTCTTTTCCTTCTTTTCTTTCTTCTTTTTCTTTTTTTCTCTTTCTTTTTCTTCTCTCTTTTTCTCTCGTTCTTGTTCTTTCAATATTCGTGCTTCTTCATCAATTCTTCGTTGTTCTTCCAACATTTTTAATTCTCTTTGCCTTCTTCTTCTTTCAGTCTCTTCAACACCACCACTTTTTTTCAACTTATTTTCTGCAACAAATTCCCCCAATTCTTCTTTAAAAGCATCTAAACCTCGCATTTCTAATTCTTTCTTTCTTAATTTTTCAGCTCTTTCAATTGCTTCAACTCGTTGTTCATGATTCGGTTGTAATGCCACCACTTCATCCAATACAGCATCTTTAGCATGAACAATCCCATCAATTGGTGCAGTTTCAATAACTAACCCAGTAGTAGTAGCATTACTACTATTTAAACCATTACCCCAACTTTTATTTTGTTCAATGCTACATTGTTCAACTAAACCAAAAGTTTCCTCAGCTTTTTGTAAATCATCTGCCAAATCAGCAACCAATTCTTCTTGTAAATTGAAAAATTGTTGTTCTTCACAGATAGTATCCAATTCTTTTTCCCAAATTTTCTTCCAACCTGGTCGTTCTTTATGAATGAATTGTTCCATTTTTTCTAATGAATCTTTGGCAATAAATAATTCTTTTGATACAGATTTTAATTGTTTTGATGATGGTCGAACACCTCTTTGAGCAACATCTTTTCTTAATGCTTCAATAATATCTTGTAAATCGTCAACATTTGTTAATAATTTATCAGTTTCATTTGATAATTTTTTATGACATGATTCCATAAAAGATCTATGCCCACCGCTTGTTAACCCCATTGATGCATTATTCATTTTTTGAATTCTTAATAACATTGATGCAGCTGATTCTTTTAAATCTGATAAACTAGAATTTGAAATTTGTCGAACTACTGCTAAATCTCTTCTTAAAGATTCAATTTCTTTACTACTATTAATTGAACTTGATGATAATCTTTCTGATAATCGTTCTTTATTACTTGGTGCTCGTTTCAAATCTTCTTTCTTTTCTGAAATTGCAGAAGTATTAGTAGCAGCTGTATCTACAACTGGTGTTACAGCTTGTTTTGCAATTTTTTCATTCAATTCATCAATACTTTTTTGTAAACCTGCTAATCCTTCATCGATATGTTTTTTAACTTCATCCATTACTTCAATATTTAAACTTAATAAACTCCCTTGTTTCACATCTTCAATCGTTTTTTCATCTAATTCATATCTAATACCACTATGAGGATCTTGAATGTAAATATCTGGGAAAGTATCAGTACCAGGTGAATAAGCGAACTTATCAATAAATAATAATCTTAATGCTGCAGGGGTTAAGTCATTTTTTGTCATAACACTTTTCTTAACTTGTCTACCGATTTGTAAATAAATTGCAAATTCCGTATTAGGAGTTAAAATAGAATTTGATGCACTAGCTCGTTGAGGAATTTCCGGACTTAATGTTGTATTATTATTATTAATATTATTATCTTCAATTCTTGTACTTTCTTGTGCTACAATTGGAGAACTATTAATACTTGAAGTTGTGATATCAGCTTTACTTGTTGATTGTGGACTCTTTGTTGGTAAAATTGAGGTTCTTGATGATGATTGAGGTAATGGTGGTAAATCAGGCACTGCTTCTTTACTACTTGGTACACTAGTGTTTGTTAATTTTGCAAATTGATATGCACTAAATCTTCTTGAAGCTCTTCTTTCTAATGCTTCACCTCTTTGTAGCGCAGCCAAAGCATTATTATCTTTTCTTGGTGATGGTGGTCGATTTGTTGGTATAGGATAATGACTATCTTGAGTTAAGGATGGTGCTGGTGGTTTATTTGAATGTATTGATTCTTTACTACTGGTACTACTGGTGTATTCACCATGTGATTGTCGTCTATTTGTTGTATTAGGTATATAAGGTTGTCTATGATTTCCAGGTGGATGATATTGACTTTGTAATTGTGCATGTTGCGGTGGTGGTGGTCCATTATTATTATTATTATTATTATTATTAGTATTATTAGAAGCAGGAGAAGGTATCGGTTGATTAGGATGCTGTGGTTGATGACCATGATGAAGTGTAGCATGAGGTTGTGAATGACTTCTTTGACCTTGTTGAGGATACTTATGTTGTGGAGGTAGTTGTTGTGACCTTGTTGAATTATTCGCTCTAATTAAAGTCTGTTTCTGTTTCAATTGCCTTAATAAATTAACAATAATTTCTCTAATTGATGGCAAATATCGATCTAAATTTTCTTGACTTGCATCTTCACTTAAAGCTTTTTCTAATATAACTCTTAAAGCTTGAGGTACATCCCCCAAATCTGATACTTCAACTCCAGCATTTAAAAATGCTCTACATGCAACATTAAATTCATTCCCTAAAACAACATATACATCACTAACGTCTTGCTCACTTGCATCACCTCTAGCCCATTGTGTTAAACTTTCTAATAATTGTTTTGTAGCTACTAACAATCTAGTAACTGTGGATTCGATTGTACTCATTGGACTACTATTTCTAGGTCTATTTGCTGGAGTTGAATTACTGGCTGTAGAAGCGTTTGAAGGACTTGGTGATGGGGTTTGACTAGTTGGTATTGAAATTTGAGCACCTGGTGGTGGTGGAGGTTGTGGTTTTTGAGTTGATGAGACTGGTATCTGTGACATTTGTATTCCTTTGTAATGAGTATAATAACCCGTGTTCGTTAGGGTACACTATTATGGCGTAATAATTAATAAACAATACAATTATTTGACTTTTGGTAAAAAATTTTATCTATTTCCGGTTCTTGATGAATTGATAATTGTACACTTAATTATCAGAGTTGTTGGTTGTTGTGGTGATTTTGATACTCTATTATTGTGTATGAATTTGTTTGATATATTAATAGTAGGATAGTTTGATGGGTTAGTCGTGACTATGCGAGACGGTCTAGTACTCGGATACTAGCTATTCAAATGTATTTTTTATTTCACTAAATGGATGAATAGTTTGATAGTTTGATGATGATATTGATTATTGAATTTGGAAAAAATTGAGGTTTCAATCAATTGGGACCGGAGTTTCTGTTACAGCCGCTTGAGCGTGTACTCCCCCCGCTTAAAGGGGGGTTTTTTTTTTTTTCGTGTTCAAAATCTTTAAAAATCTAATTTTTTTTTTTTTTTTTTTTTTTGTTGATCGCGATTTTTTGTTTCTTTCATTCATTAGACATTCTATTCATCAAACTTATTTTGACGTTGGTGTACCATTCAATAACTACAAACCATTAACTCAAGCTAATACAACAGGCAATAACTCAGTATAACATAATTGGGAATAACGATTACAAGTATAATTAGTAATTATCTGTAATACCAAAAAAGAAAAATACCAACCTTCATAATTTATTACAATATTACACAATGAATGCTAAAGAAGACAACAGTGAACTACTCTTTGCAGCAGACTTCTCCACTGCTCCAAGACCATTCAAAGCCAAACCATTCAAACAAACAACCAAAAAATACAAAAATGCAAAAGCTTTACTAACAGAAGAGAAAAAAAGAATTGAAGCAATTGAAGCAGAAGGTAAACCTGTGCCGGTTGATAAAGCAACAATTTTTAGTGTTAAAGCTCAACCTAGTATTAAACCTGCTAAAAAATATTGTGATATTACTGGGTTACCTGCAAAATATAAAACTAGTGCTGGTGCTCATGGGATTCGATATTATAATAAAGAAGTGTTTGGTGTAGTTCATCAATTATCACAAGGGGTTGATCAACAATATTTAGAGTTGAGAGCTGCAAATGTTCAATTAAAGTAGGTCGGATCATTGATATTTTGATAATTTATTTTTAGATTTACCAAAATGAACGATAAAGGGAGATAACGTGAAATCTTATGGTTTTTGTGAGTTGTTACTAAGGATAAAAATCAAGTGATGCATATTTTGCATGATGCAGCTAAATATTTTGTTCAAGAATGGAACGAGTTTTGACATTTTCTAGGTTCACGGGTTATAGAACTCGTCAATATCTTAATAATCAATAGCGATGCACTTTTGATCAAAGATTTTGAGATATTTCAAGTGTTCAAAGTATTTCACCAAGCTCAAATCTGGTGGTTACTTGTGATAATAAGATATTGGCTATGGGTGATAAAAAACTGCAAACTTCTGTAGCTAGTATAATATTTTAAATGGATTTGTGCTTATTCGGGAATACAACTCTTCTTTTGGTTTGTGCCATAGATCACTCAGGTGGCTTACAAAATAAGAATCTCTGAAATGCTATCAAGTTTGGTAGGTCAAAACTTGTATTATATTAACTGGCTATTCTATAACTTTATATACCAGAAAAAAAAAAACAAAAAAAAAAACTACTTACATACATATAAACAGGCTTCAACTCAACGATATATTGTAGTTTCACAGCAGCTTAAAAACGTAGCTTGTATCAACAATAACGTGATGTATCTAATAATGAATCTATCTTATATCCTGTTGGATACCCTTCATCGATAGCAATAAAAATAGTAGAGTTCTCTATAACAAAAACCATGTTCATATTCTAATCACTACGGGAAAAAAAAAAATTGAAAAAACCAATTTACCAAATCCAGTAATTTCCCACTCCCCGACACGAACTAATTAACTTTCACAACTCCACAATCAACACCCTCAATACTGTTACTAACAAACCTTATCGTGTATTCGTTCACGAATAATCAATATAATAAACAATGGAAAAGCTTGAATCATATCTAAACAACAACACGTCACTACGCGATTATATATCATTTGATGAATTTAAAAAAGGTCATTCAAATGTTAATCAAAGATTATTAAGAGATATTTATCAACAACTTGTATCAATAGATCAACAACGACATGAACAAGTTTTGGAAAACTTTACACAACATGAAGAATTATTAACTCAACAATTACAAATAATAAGTGAACCAAAAGAATCAGATTCAAAGGCAGACTCAATACAATTGAATACATTAGCTAAAAAGTTACGTCAAAGAATAGATGAAGAGATTATATCATTGGATTTAGAAACATCAACATTAAATCGACAATCTACGAAAACCATCGACGCGTTGAATGATCTGAGATATTCTACAAGCACACGAGAAAAAACGTTGAATGAAACGCGTAAAGAGGCTCTTGCATTAACAAATTCATTATCATCATTAACTTAGTATACACTATTAGTCTCATTAGCTACCACACTTTTTTTTTTTCTTTTTCTTTTTTGGTATTGGAATTATAATTGGTTAATATATCGATCAACAACAGGTAATCTTGGAAATCTTAC
Organism: Blastobotrys buckinghamii (nom. inval.); assembly: GCA_030579975.1. NCBI lineage: Eukaryota > Fungi > Ascomycota > Dipodascomycetes > Dipodascales > Trichomonascaceae > Blastobotrys > Blastobotrys buckinghamii (nom. inval.). Next base: position 36,834 of record JAKTSB010000175.1, read on the forward strand.
ACTAATAACTTTCATTTGATAAAAATTTTTAATCAAACTTTCATCATTACTTGTATTTTGTTGATCATCATTATCAGTAAAAATAGCAAACCAACTTTTTATGGCTGCTTTAACATAACCTTTTATATTAGAAAACATACTTTTATCATCATTATTCTTGTTAGTATCATCATTAATATTAGTTCGTAAATCATCAATTTCATTAGCTTCTTGACATACATGTCGATAACTAGATTCTTCTCTTTCATTAATAGTATAAGTAGAATCGGTAAACTCAGGTATCATAATTCCTAAACCAGATCTTCCATAACTTTGTCTCACAAACCCTTTATTATTATTTGTATTATAATTATTTTTAAAATTTGGGTCGCTTAAACTATTTGAAGGAATTTCATTTTCATTAGTATTACCATTAATAAATAAATCCGGTTCAGGTGAACCAATAGGGGTTGGAATGTTTAAAACTGAACTCCACTTTTTTTTAAACCCTGTTAATTCATGTTCAGCTTGTCTCAATTCTTCTTTAGCTTCTAATACTCTTCGTTCTTTATTCGCCAGCGATATAAATACATCTTGTAAATTAGGTTGTGAATTTAATATATAAGGTGATGAAGATGATTCGTCAGATTCTCCACTTGATATACTATTATAATTTTGATGATGAAGATGTAAAGTTTGAGAATGATTTTCATCAATATTAGTATCTAATGTATTTAATGAATGCATATAACTAAAATCTTTTGTTGGACTAACTATAGGAGTTGGATTAATATTTCGATTCTTATATCTTTTTGTTGGCGAAGATGATGGACTATAATAAGTTGATATATCACTTGTAATCGATAATGATGGGGTATGATTTCCTCTTTTTTTCCGTGGGCTTTCTAACTTTAAAATATTTTGATTATTTATTGATGCAGTATTTAATGGTGTATTTTGATGACGATGATTATTGGTATTAATATTTTCATTATTTTCATCAATAGTTGGTGATAATGGAGGTGGCATTTCTAAATCTTGATGGTTAAAATCTAATGGAGACACATGGTGCCATGAGATACTTTTTGAATGGGCCATTGAATAGTTATATTTATTGTACAACAAACACGTCTCGACATGCCCTACTACTTTAATCTATACTGGTTAGATGTATTGATGAAAATATGTAATGTAAGGCAAACGGTCTGTGAATGATCTACTTTGTGGAGTTGATGTTAAGAACTAAAAAAAAAAAAAGTTATGAATTTTCAATCGAAAACAGAAAATATTGTGTGGGCGAATTGAATTATTGAATTTGAAATGTGGTGGATTGTTTATTTTTAATTTTCGTTTTAGATCAGTTTTGGGGGGGGGGGGGGGCCACCGGGTGCTTAGTGCCGCTCGAGTCCTTCAAAAAAAAACAAATTTCAAGGTTTTTTAAACCCGCTTATTGTTCTGGCGTGTTTGTGTTTGTTTTGGATTTTCAAAAACTCTGTCTTTTATAAGAGTTATAAGTCTATAGTGAACTGTCTAAATTTTGATTCAATTCGTGTTCGAGGTTATTAAAATTGTTGAATTCTAAATTCTTGGTAGACATGTACCCTATACTATATATATAGGATCTTCTTGAATTCAGAATGCTAGAATTTTTAAGTGATGAGTAAAGGGGGATCAATCAGATCAACAAATTATAAACTGGGATCTTTGGTAAACTTTATTTAAAAACTTCTAGGTTTAGCAGATCGATTGAGTTATTGATGGTGGATTGTGCTCCAAGTTTGATAAATAATAATCTTATTATAATTTAAATTGTATTATAAAATTATAGTGCTTCAATAGTATCGGCAATTTATTAGACTTTTATATAATTTTAAACTAATGATCCAAGCTGCTAGTTTATTATATATATATATATATATCATGGAACATTATAATAGCACTACGGTGTTACCTGCAGGTATACGGAGGAGGGAGGATTTAGGAAGTTATAAAGTTTTGGATCGGACCATATAATGTATCAAGATATTTATACAATACGTTAGCCCTAAGATTTTATTATGACAGAATAGGTATATTATTCAAGTATACTATAGACAGCTAGAAGACTGCCATGGCCAGAGAGAAGTTATTCTTAGATATTTCAAGGTTAATGCCATATATGGGACAATGATAAGTGGCTTACAAACACCACGTCAACTGCACAGAATAGAACTTTATCTGTGCGAATGCATCACACACTCGCACTCACACCAAGATCCTACAGCTATAGTATCATGATATACTATAATAATTAGCATTCTACTAAAACTGACAGAATCCGCTCCTTCACGGGATCCAGTAAGCTCGAAGCCAATCCGAATTACCCGTATCGACTATAAGGATAATTAGCTTGACAAAATTATCCAAAATTTCAAAGTCATGACGATGCATTCACTATATACCCACTAACTCGGTAATAAACGTGAAAAAGGGTAAATCTTCAAATATGTAGAATGTTGCAATGGCCAGCACAACTGCATGAGAAGTATAACAAAAATTTATCATTATTTCAAAGCCTCCCGATCTGCATAACAAATAATACTTCTATAATAGAATATCCGATGATCCATATATATATATACATGAACAGAAATACTTAAGGTGAACGATGATTGGTGAGTTTGTCTGGGAAAAACTAAAAAATTGATGAAAAATCTTGGTGCAAGTTGAATAAAGTCATGCCATTGATACATATTTTCTAACACAGCTCACAGCTGGACTTGCTTGAATAACCAGAATTCTATATATATGTATATATACCCGAACAAACTAAAACTCTCTAATCCGTATCGCGTTTACTTGCAGACTTTGGTTGTATTCACCCCCTGATATTTCTGGTCTAAGTCAACTCATTGAATTATAATGCACTTTAAGTTAATGTCATTTGACGATATGATACTCTGAACCAGTTGAATTAACCAATTTGGGTTGATTACATTATTAAAAAAAAAAAAAAAAAAAAAAAAACAAAAACAATTCTAAACGTGTCCACTTTCCCCATTAACAATATACTCTTGAACACTATCAATATTCAACTCTCCACTTGCATTAGTATCTTCACCAATAAACTTCCAAGCCTCATAAGTCCAATTCAAATTTTTATTCCAATGCACACAATGTCCTCCTCCACTGGTAGGTTCAATCCCACCAGTTTTTGGTGATGACTGAATATAGAATAATTTTGAAATTCTTGAATGATTTAAAGCCATTGAACACATAACACAGGGTTCATTTGTAACATATACATGCATATTATGACACAAGTATAATTTCTCATCATCACTACTAATATATTGCCTTTTATTCTGCTCATTTGTTGCAACTTGATGAATAGCTCTCATAATACAATGGTCTAGCGGGTTTTTATTTTTGGTGGTTGCAAATGATAATGATAATCCCCCCTGAGTATTAGAATCAACGGTTGATGATTTCCCATTAGGTTCAACGGTTCCATTACTAAATCTAGTATCAATCTGTGAAACAACCACATTATCTGTATTAGGATCAACAATTAAACACGCAATTCCTCCATCACCCGCTAACTCCATGACTTTTTTTAAATTTTTTACAGCCTTTAATCGTTCATCATCAGTTAAAGGATCTGGAATCATGTCAACATTACCACGCCATACCATTGGCCAACCTGCCATATCAGCCCATTCTTTAGTTTGCTCTTTTGATAATCCTTGATATTTGCAACATTGTTGTAAACTCATTGTTTCTGTATTGATATTAACTGAATGTAATAAATTCTCAACATGTTGACGGGTATAAGTTTCAGTAACTGGACAAACTGCCAAATTCATTAATACTGGCCCATTTTCAGAATTTGGTGCTTTATTGATTCGTCGAATATGAACTAATGATTTGTCGTCTGGGAATATTGTACGGAGTTTGTTAACCGTTGGTTGTGCTATTTTGGGTTCAACATTGATTACCCAAATATCCACTATATTCTGTTAGCTTCTTTTGTAATAACATGTATATGTGGGGTGAATGACTTACTTAGTTGGAACTCACGATGATCGTCATGGGTTTTGATTTGTGCAAATGGACCCTGAATATTCTGTAATTGCATTGTTCTATTGTATTGTTATTTTAATGGTTTATTTTCTAAACCTGGCCAAGGTATACTATGCTATTCTGTTATACAAGACTAGTAAATCTCTAGTGATCAAATGCTTTTTTTTTTTTTTTTTTGGTTTCTTTGTAAAGTTGATTATGATCCAGCTTATATTTATATATTTACTATTGCTGACCTAAAACCTGACTGTCGTTATATCTTCCGCTAAAACTACCAGTCTATTGTAATAATACCTCTATATATCTGCGTATCCAACCACTCAAACAGCACTCCAACCCTAGATGCTTCACTTATCTTATATCAATAGTTGTCTAATGATTCAAATATTCAGCTGAAAATTTTGTTCTGGCGTTGCTAATTTCTCTGTTCATGCGCCATCACAATTTTTCAGGCACGGCAATTAGCGCCTGATTTTTTTTTTTTTTTTTTATTTAACATTAAAAAAATTCGCTTGTCACGAAAAAAACGATAAAACACCCCTGACATTTTTTTTTTTTTTTTTTTTTTTTTGGAAAAAATTGACACCTATCTTATCCACTCCCTAATCACTAAACGACATCAAATACTAACAGCCCCTCTCTTCACTACAAGCAGTGCCATAGAATACAATAGCAATAATGAGTCTGATAGATTTCGAAGATGGGTTACTAGGCTCCCAACCATGCCTTCAACAAAATGCATTAATCAATCTAAAAACTTACAAATACAGATCAACTGATAAATCATATTTATCATATTATGTTTTAAATCCTTACTGGACATGGTGTGCAAAATTCATGCCTAGTTGGTTAGCACCAAATGTTATCACATTATTAGGCATTTTAGCTATTTATTTTAATATTTTATGTATTGAAATTTATATGCCTGATTTACAATCACCAGGTCCTGCATGGGTTTATATAGCTTTTGCATTAGGATTATGGTTCTATCAAACTATGGACAATATTGATGGTAAACAAGCAAGAAAAACTGGTACATCATCACCATTAGGTGAATTATTTGATCATGGAATTGATAGTTTAAATTGTTGTTTAGGTGGGTTGGTTCAAGCTGGTTGTATGGGATTAGGTAGTACTCCTGCAGGTGCTTGGACTTGTTTTGTTACTTGTATTGCAATGTATTTTAGTACTTGGGAAACTTATCATACCCATGTTTTGTATTTAGGTTATGTTAATGGCCCAACTGAAGGGATTGTATTAGCAGTATTAGTTATGTTATTAACTGGATTTATGGGACCACAAATTTGGCAACAAACTGCTTCAGAAGCTTTTGGTAATGGTTCATTAGTTGCTGTTTTAATTGGTGATGAATGGTTATTGAAAGATGTTTGGGTTTGGTCAATGGTTGGATCTATTTTATTATTACATGTTCCATTTTGTTTGTATAATGTTTATTGTGCAGTTCAAGAAGGTGAAACTAAAGATGAATACTCAGAATGTTTATTACAATTAGTCCCAATTGGTACTTTATCAGTTGCAACATGGTTTTGGACTTCATCACCTTATTCTATTGTTTTGACTGACAATCATTTAGTTTTATTTGCTTTAACTTTATCATTTATTTTTGGTAGAGTTACAACAAGTATTATTTTAAGTCATTTAACTCATCAAGAATTCCCTTATTGGTCTTTAACAATGTTCCCATTATTTGGTGGTGCCTTTTTATTTGATATTTTGCCAAGATTAGGTTTACAATTCCCTTCATTTTTTGAATTATATTATTTATGGGCAATGTTTTTCTTTAGTGCTGTTTATTTTTATCAATATGCTAAAGTTGTTATTAATAAGATTTGTGACTTATTGGAAATTAATTGTTTTACTATTAAAAAACCTGTTATTTTGGGTAAAGAATTGTAAATTTTGGTAGGCATTACGAATAGAATATAAAAACTGAATGATTATGATTTAAAAAAAAAAAAAAAAAAAAAAAAAATAACCGCGATGATGATGAAACAATAAATAAATAAATAATGCTAATGCTAATGCTAATGAGAACGAGAACGAGAATTGAATGATTCAGATGATGAATATAAAAATGAAATAAATAAGCTGTTAATAATAAGTAAGCAAAGGTGCCTATTTTCGCTCTGTCAATTTTAGTAACCTAAAACGTTATATAATACTACTATACTAAGTAAGCTATATGATATATTTTAGAGCACCCACAGCCCTATTAGGTTATTAAGCTATACTGTAAATTTAAGTTGAATCATGATGCGAAGGAGTCTAAAATTAAGGACAAGCGAAGCCGCATGATTATGCGGCTTGGGATTCTTAAAATGCATGATAACTCGATCGATCGATCGCAAGTTTTTTGATCGAGATCTGTAATTTACAGTTTCGCACTTCCTCATTATGGTTGTAATATATACATCCATATACATATATGCTAATAATATATATATTCTAGCTCGAGCTATAGGGCTCGTGGATTCTTCAAAATGTTAGAATTATATATACCGGACCACTATGATAATTAAGTTAACGACTTTTATAAGACCGATACCAAACTGATCCTTACATGCAAAAATTCAAACTATAATATACCTAAATCATTATTTATAGTCAAAATTATTGTGCGTATATATAAAGGTATAGATATTTGCGCATATTTAATAGATATCGCATTGAAATATATCTATATGGCGCTTCAGTAACTAAAAAGAGTAGCTAGTGCAACATTGTATATATATGCCATGGTAGTATTGAATTAAATACAGTGTAAAACTGTCATAATAAAAGAAAGAGCATAACTATGCATACTAGAAAACGAGGGATATAAAATTAGTTTAATTCAATTTAGTGTATCTATTACTTTAATTAGCTAGTTATAGTTATATTTAAATAAGTAGTTTGGTTATGAATTGAAAGGGGAGTCTATTAGGGGTATGTTACCTGCTACCATTTGTGATTTCTCTTATTAGTGGGTGGTGTATAATTTTGAACTCTAAGCTGAAACCATATTTTATCTAATTCTGTACTCCCCCGTTTGATTTCACTTGCGCTAGTTTCACCTTAACCTATTTGCTGACTGTCGTCTACTATCTACTATAGACAATTGCGTAAGGTTTTAATACGATCACAGCCCAATAATTAACCTATCCTTATGTTGCTTGTTGCTAGCATTACAACAAATAAAATCGTTTAAACAAATCATCCATTAGTGCAATAACATCTCAATATAGATACAGCTTTTCAAATTTTTATCAATATCACTACAATGCACTAATTAACCAACTCAACGGTTTGCTTATAACTATTACTTCTCAATTCAGCAGTTCTAACAACTAACCCCGCTTCTTTCCCAACAGCATCTCTAGCTCTCATATGATCCAACCCCCATAAAACAGCCAAGTTAGTAACATCATAAGGACCTCTAATCATTAACCCATTTTCAGCTTCACTACTTATAACAATTCCTCTACTTCTACTAGCTCTAATAACAGAAGCACTATTAGTAATAACGTGCCTTCTACTATCAGAACTATTAGCAGCATAACAAATTTCAACTCTCACACCTTTATCAACTGCAGCACATACAGTTTTGTGTCTTAAATAAAACGGTAATCTTCTGGTCATTGGTAATGAAATCAAATCTGGATCTAAATTTGTACAATTTTGAAAAATCTTCTCACTCATTGGTCTAACAGCTATTAAATCAAATGATTTTCTAAGATCTGTGATATTTGGATGCTGTGCTGATTCTTCTAAAATAACTGTACATCTAGTTAAAATTTTTAGTTCTGGGAATAATGATTTTAATGATGATAATTCAGGATTAATTGGTGACGAATAGTTTTTTGGCGGTTTATTGGTGATTGTTATTGATAATGCTACTACTTTATAATTCAAATCTCTTAAAACTGTCAATGTTTTGACTATTTCTTTCTTTGGTGATTGGGCTGTTTCTGGCCATGGTACATTTAAATCATGAATCATTGTCTATTTTATCTTGTGATGATGTCTATTCTATTGATGATTCCTCTGTATCAGCTTGGTTTTTCTATTTATGTCAATAAAATAACCACTCGTTTATTGATTTGAATGGATTTTATAAGCTTCTTCAGGGTGAGTAATGATATTTATATCCAAAATGCAAAGTAATGATTTGTTTGTGTATTGTGTTTTTATAAGAACTTTTTGAAAAATTTCACCACCATGATCGTGCATCAATTTTTTTTAGTGCCAAAAGTTTGTCTTGTTGGAGCTTTGGTGGCCACCACTGCTTGAAGCCTATTTTACCGTGACGGGTTATCGCTACAGCTTGAAAGGCGTTAACTCAGCCGTGTGAAGGTCTTCTTTCATATTATTTTTGTATTGATAATTAGAAGCTCAAAAAAACTGAGTAGCTAACGATTCATCTTATTGCAGTATTATTATACTGTACTTGATCTCACATATCAATGATTTATTGTATATATCATGGACAGTAATTAAATACTCTTGAAATGCATCATATATGAGGGGTACAAACTAACTATGGTATACCATGCATCCGATAGATATGGTTTTGTGTATATACCATGCCTGTAGCTAGCTGTGATTCAATTAGTTATAATACACGCCAATTTAATAACATTTTAAGATCTTCGAAATGTTCCAATTGATTAATTTTCAAAAAGTTATAACTGATTCGAAACCGAGCTCGAATATTTGAATCATCGTTGTACATTCTTATCATATATATATTAAATATGATTGTGTATACCGGTCCTGCATCATCATTTTTAGGATCCATGTATAACTGGCTGAATTTTCAACAATATTATCAACTAATCATTACAGTTTTATTTGCAATGGATCTCAGCTGCATATGAAAACATATGTTGCTTCAAATTGACCATTGATCACTAATTAAGAAGTTGAATGGAGCGCCAGCTGTAAATATTGGTCAATTGCCGATGCTTAGCCAAAAATTTTGTTGGGTGACCTCGAGCTAACTAGCCTTTAGCTTATTGTATACCTATATATATAAGCTGATATTTCTACCTAGGTTAGGCTTTGAGAGCTACTTAGCAAATACACACGTATTTTAAACATAAAAGGTATATCTTGAGTTTATATATATATCGATCACTTTTAGGACGGTGAACATGAAATCTGAAATTTCGATTATAGTACAGTGTATATATATACTTGAACCCCTTGCAGGCCTATTATTGGTAATTGTAGCTCAAACGGCGAAACTGAAACAAACTATAAATGCTCGAACTCAGGCCGGCCTAACTCGTACACCCAAGTTTTCCCCAATGCACCTAAGCTGGTTTGTGCAGATACATGGCCATGCTCAACCTGAAAATTATAACTACCGTGTAATTAATAATAGCGGCAGTCATTATCATGGACCAATACCATATATATTGGATGTCTACTTGATCACAAGCTACCGTTCTGAGTTTAACAGCGAGTCAAAAGCTAAAGCAGAACGGTTTATAAAGCCAAAACTTTTATGCATAATTTTGTTAACAGGACGTCGACCCGATCGAAGTAATTCAAGAGATTAAATTTAGAATTATCTATTACCATTTTGGTAAGGATAAGGAACTTATAAAGTTTTTGTTTTATCTTGTTCTTGTTAAATTTAAATTTGCATGCGGTTGATTGACGAAAGAACGGGTTGGATCTATTCGAAGATCTGGGATTGTGAATCTGGGCGAGTTCTTGCGTTAAATTAACTCATGGATATATACATAAATTTAACATCTAAATAAGATTATATATAATTAATGCACGAACAAATCTAAGGATTAAACTTTATAAGTTATGGTGAATTCAATATCGTTATTAAGATTCAAAATCTGCTCTAAGTATATAGTATACAGTTAGCAAAACTTGTATATCTCTGCTTCAATATCAATTGCAATGTGCACGGCCACTTTGCCGTGTACCATTTAGATAATTATCTTGGTCGGCCATAGATGTTCTATTTTAAGACGTTGCTGGCCAACTGTTGCAATAACATATCGATCCGATGGCTATATCCATAGAATAAACTTTAATTAAGCTTTATGAGTGTTTGAGCTAGAACGTTAGAACAATATTGGCTCAATGAGCCTGTATTATCATGTTTGGTGGACAAAAATTCGTATGTAACACTGTATATTACTACTATAACTATAATTTAATTACCATCGACGGTACTGGTATATATAAAATCTTATAGTATCCTATGCCTTCTATACTATATATACAGCTGTAGCATGCACATGTATAATGTTCGAATTCTAGATCGATATATGATATCCATCGATTTAAATTTAAATTTCAACTTAAAAAAATTGAGTACCTTTATAATATATAGTTTTGTACTTTAAATAGTACGCCAGAAAATGGGTTTATTCAAGCAGGATATTACTAGAATTCTATTCTATTAATTATATACAAGTAATCTACAAAGTATTAATCCATGTGGATATGATGTTTGTTTATTTTATAATTAATTTGTGGTATCAATCAAATTTTTTAGATCAAATCAATCGCGACCCGTATATCATGTGTTGAATATTAAGGAAATAACATTAAGCTGCTTGAGGCGAATATTTTTCGATTGTTCGAATGATTGGCACATTAATGCACGTTAAATCAAGTTTAAATTTAGCCTTTTTCTTGTCAATCACAGATCTCCTCACTGCGTGGTACCATGGCATGCCACCTCTATAAAAAGATGCATGCATTTTGAAAAAATAAATTCAGAGATATCGTTGTTCTTGCGGGCATCAGTTGCCTGTACGGATCACAAACCTTTCTTAGCCATGCTTGGAGTATTAGTGCTAGATCAGCGGGGAGGCTGAATCTCATCAATATTGAGAGCATACAGCACCTATAGGTGAGTTTTAGGGACCTCAAAACCTTAATTGCAAACCCGAACATTGCTTCTTTCTTCTCTTGAAAAAATTGTGCTTATATCCATGTATACTATAGTGAATATCGAATGCGGATCCATTGATTGAAGCTCCATTCAGTAAGTATTTCAATAAGTATTATAAGTATAATTTTTTTCTAGAGCAGTTCATGGGGCCGGTCTACTTCCGAATATTCTTCGAATAGTTAAATTGACTTTAGTAAGTGTAACAATTGATTAATAAATAACGAATAAAGATTAAACCAACTATAGCTAAAATATAGTATAAAAATTAGTAGTATTTGACTTGATAATTAAGAAGAAAAAAACACGCGTGGTGGTATCTCCATGGTTCATAGCTTTGAAGAATACTTGATTGATTGGCTGGATCAATTGTAAATTTACTGTATAACTGAGCTGAGCCGATTGTATATATATTCATATGGACATGAGAACTAATCAATTATAATTGGGATGGATATCAAATATATGGATTAAGGGAAAGAAATGCGTACTATTTACTACAAACATGATACCCTGGTGTTACCGAGAATTCGTCGCTGCCTAAATGCACCTCCCCGTTCAACATATATTATTATTACCATATAAGGTATAATATATGGATAGTATATATAACTGCAGGATTTGATCGATTGTAGAATATTTTGGCTATCCATGCATATATATTCCTCCATAAAAATTCATGGGCCGTACTATCCAAATTCATATATATATCGATATACATCTATAGGATAGTCATTTTAATAAATAGCTAATATTTATGACATGTACCAGTACGTACTGTATTCTCAAATAAATAATAGCACTCAGTAACGTTTAGATATATAATTATCAGATTTTTAGTGCAGTCCAACCAATAAAAAATCAACTTAGTTCACCACAAGCTTAACGAACGTTATTATTAATAAAACATATCGATCACTGATCAATCATGAAACTTCAATGAAAATAATCACCAATTATCGATCCATAAATCAACGATCAAGAATTATAACTTGTAATTACTTAATTCAAATGATATCATCATATATAGGATCGATAATCGAGTATACCCGTACCTTAAAAAGAACACCAATTCAAATATTTCAAGTATATGTGCAACTGAACATTGGGAAAAGTTTGTTATGGATTTAGTACTCTTACCCAATTCAACAGAATAATTGGTTTATTTTTGAGGTAACCCATACGATTGGAGAGTAATTAAATGGGTTGAGTGTCATTAATAGCTATAGATGGTATCAATACTTTTATCATGATAATTATTACGATCCATAGCTGCACTATAGATATATATATATAGTTATAATGATCTTCCCAGGTAATTATAAGATGAGGGAGCCAAAAAGTCAGATTATATATGTTTATCAACATTGGTAGTGTGAAGAATAAATCTATGGCAATAAACAAACAAAAAAAAACAACAACCACAACAATCAACATTCTTGAGGGGCCACTTTGCAACATTCTTCAAGCGGGGGGTGATGATGATTTGAACCACTGTAATGTGCAAATCGTTGAATCTTTGCGATCCAAAAAACTGAGAAAAAGAGTTTATTATGAATGGGCTGCAGCAGGCCGGCGTCGCGCGCCGCGGCCGAATTCGATTGAGTGAAAACGCAACAGAGCATCCAGTAAACAATCCAAAAATACTGCAACAAATTATCAAGATTCGAGAGAACAAACTTTTGAGGATCAGAGAAAAAAAGGCTATTTTTAAGCTTTATATTATTTAGTTTTGTGGATCTTTAAGTATTTGGTACCAACCAGCCAAGCTTGGTGTTCGAAAAGCTCATGAATCATTCTTCTACATCAAAGCTTTGGTTGCTAAATAGAACAAACCAGTCAAAACTACACTTGACAGCCAGCCAACCAGGCTAGATAATTCAATAAATAATCCTGTAAGTATCAATTTGTATCATAACTGGCATATTCTCTCGGACAACCTCTCAATAAATTTAACGTATCGAAGAGAGAAAAAAAGTGAGATTTTCAAGCTTCAAAAAAAGTCAACACAAGCCTGAATAGTCTAATTTTTTTTACTTTTTCTCAACCCACTTTTGTTTTTTTTTTTTTTTTTTGTTTTTTTTTTTTTTTTTTTTTTTTTTTTTTTTTTTG